>CM072878.1:20562500-20815000 GCA_036937835.1 Pampus argenteus
AGGTCTTTCAGCTACTCAAAGGGCACAACAATCTTGCAGGAATATACCCACAAGTTTGAAACAAAAAAATTATTATGTTCCAACAAATGATCTCGACAGTTATAGTCTCAGATTACTACATCTTGTTGCATGAAATATGTATATAGTTTGCAATAGTTATTATCTTGCTCCCACAATCTGCAGGTTATGTTTTTGTTTGTATGTGAATCTTGAACAACTGTTGGTTAATTCAAAGCTTACACAGCTATTTTACCTTTTAGTTTCTCAAAGGGCACAATGATCCCACAGGATAATATCCACACGCTAGAATCTTGTTTTTACTAGTTATTATCTTGTTCCCAACTTATATTGTTGCATGAGATATGGATCATTTTCCCATAACGTATTACCTTATTTAAATCATTTTCTTCAACAAGTGATCTTGTTTGCACAAGATATGGATCTTTGTAATTGTGATAATCTTGTACCTGCTTGTTGTTATTGTGTTTGCATGGGTTATTATCCTGTTTGCACAAGTTATTTTGATATGCAAGTTACAACACTGTCAAGAGCACAAAGAGTGAAACAGAAAAACCTCAGAACGGGGAGCGTCTGCCAGAAACGCAGCACTGACGCCTGCCAGCCAATCACAAGCCAGGATTTTCTGTTTCTGTAGTGTCATAGTGAATTATAATCCATCGAACGTGAACGTGTGTGTGTGTTATCTGTTACATATGGGGTACCCTTAATGTAATGTCATTGATTTTAGGGTAAAGACGGTTTGAAGTCAGGTTTAGACATGTGGTGGTTAATGTGAAGATTAGGATCAGTCTGCAGGAAATGAATGTAAGTCAATGTAATGTCCTGAAGTGATAGAAACCCATTGGAGGCAGTGATGCTCTCACTACTACAACTAGATTGATGTCTTAATGTTTGAGACTTTAAAATATCTAAGGATGATGAATCAGCTGATGTTTGTTTTTAAAGTGTAACTCTATTAAATATTGTATATTTGTTTAGACTCAACCCAGCGCTAATTTAATTATTAGTTTATATTTGCAGGTGAGTTTTAAACACAAAACTATATATTTGTGAAGTCTTTGAATATTTACATGTCCAGTAGGAACCAATGAGCTTCTGCTGTTGAAAAGAATAATACCACTTTATGTATAGAAACTCTTTAAACTAGCAGAAATAGAGATAATTTATATAAGATATTGTCCAAAAACAACAAATGCTCCCAGTCTTCTGTTCGGCTGGTTCAGTCAGCTGTGTTTAGTGTTTATATTTGTGAGCTGTTTTTGTGTCTTTTGTGTCTTCAGTAGGAACCAATGAGCTTGGAGCTGAGAGACACAGACACAGTAGAGAAGGAGGAACGTATGCATAAAATGAGATTTGTTGACTATAAAGAAGATATTTTTAAATAAACAATAAGAAATATTTTTGATAAACATCAATAACAGAGCGACGAGAGATCTGGAGTAAAGACAAACTTCAGTGCTCTCTACTGGACAAACTCTGTAATGGTTTCTAAATAAATATCTATTGACGTGTGGACCGAATTTCTATTTAGTTTTAGTGTTTAGCATTTAGTTAGGAAGAATAAACAGAATAAATAAAGTTTTTTTGTCCCTTTGTCCTGCAGGAGTCAGGTCTCAGTGGGGAGTTTTCTCCTCCTCAGACCTCCTACACCTCTCCTCCCGTCGACTCCTCCTCCTCCAGATCCTCACATCCATACCACACCTTGTCTCAGTCCTCCGACGAGGTAACTCACGGATCCATGTGTAAATCACCTGCCCGTTACCTGTTCATCCTGGTCACTTATGATCTCCCTCCTCCTCAGACGTGTGACGAGTCATCCTGTCTCGTGTCTTCGTGGACGTCTCAGCAGGTCTGTCAATGGTTGCAAGGACTCAACATGGAGCAATATGTCCCAGAATTCAGTGCGAGGGACATTGACGGACAGCAGCTGCTGCAGATGGACGGCAACAAGCTGAAGGTTCTAGAAATCTAGAAATGTAGAAACACTGACGTCATGACAATCAGGAGCGCTTGTTTTGTTCAACATTTTCTCTTTTGGAAGTTTCCTGAGTTTTATTAATACATTTTTTACATGTTTTTGTTGTTTTAAAACTTTCAGTTTTACAGTTTTGTCTTTTTTTAGCTCATTCTGATGTATTCATGTTGTTTTTTGTTATTATTTTACTTGAAAAAGGATAAAAGACACAAACATACAATGAAATACTACAAAATAATAAAAAATAAATCAGTTCCATCATTCATCCAATCAGTTTGCATCCTGAGCTTCACTGACGGTTGAAGAACTATTGAGATCCTATATTCATCTTTAACAATGTGTTGTATTTTAAAAGCTTGTTATATTATCCATTGTGTCAAATCTGCATCTGAATATTTCCCTCTGAAATGTAGTGGAGTGGAAGTATAAAGTAGCGTCAAATGAAAACACTCAAGTGTGTGTCGTATCTCTGGCTTTCCTCCTCATCCTCTGCAGGGTCTGGGCGTGCTCAGTTCGTCTGACCGCAGCACTCTGAAGCGTCGCATTAAAGACATCCAGACTGCAGTGGAGAAAGAACGAAAAGCTCTTGACAAACTGGAGAAACAAAAAGAGAAACAACGCAGGAAAGACCAGGAGCAACGCAGGAACTAAACCACACCACCACCAGAGGGAAACAGACTGTTCACAGAGACGTCAGGATCCAGAATCTGAATTTTTAAAAAAGCTGCAAGAGTGAACTCTCTACAAACAATATCCGTCCAAGGTTTCTACACATCCTGTCCTGAAAGCAGACATTATGAATGCTACTATGACGAAGGAATGATCCACCCTGCTCTACCTCTGATTGGCTAGTACTTGTTACCTTCATTGGTTGGGGTTTGTTAGGTTTATGCATGAGGACTGGTTCAGGGTAAGAATATCAGGGTCAAACAATCAGAGGCAGAGTAGGGCAGGTCATGCCTACACCGGAGTAGTCCTGCAAAAGATCAAATGTAAACATGATGTCATAGAACTAAACTACAACAGCTGTATGGAAACTCAATGCTGACAAAAAAGTTAATGTTATAAAAATGAAAAGTTGAAATGATGATAATATTTCTGGCTCTGCCTTCTTCAAAATATGTTTCTTACAGTGGCCCCAAAGGACAAATTATAAAAGTTCACTCGTTTTAGTATTTTTTTAAAATTATTATTTATTTTTAAATTCTTGACTTTCATGTTTTCTTTTTTCTTCTCCCGTTCATGTTTTGATCATTTGTGCTCATATTGTCAACAAAAAACAAATATTATAAACCTTTTTGTCTGATAAAAAATGAGATGAAAATGAAAACTAAAATAAAAAACTTGAAAGAAAATGTGATTTTTTTTTTAATTCACTGAATAAATCTCAATGGACAAATTAAATCATATTTAATTTGATTTGGAGAACATTATCTTGTTCTTGCACATTTGTATCCCACAATCCTCTGCACAGGTTGTTAAGGGGGTGAATGCATCAGGACAGGTAAACAGAGATGCTTCACCAGTGATGGAGGAGGTTCAGCCTCCTGCTCCACCTTTAACCACAGACCCAGAGGAGGCAGGGCCTGAGGCGGGCCCTGGAGTCAGGCATACTGCTTGTGTATATGTGAAACAAAAGAAAATAAAATTTCTTTGAGAGTTTAAAAGTTAAAATAAAAATAAAAATTGGAAATCCAAAACTTTTAAGTCTGTAATGTTGGTGTTGAAAGCGACAGAGCCTGAAATTAAGTGAACTTTTTATTCGATGAAGAAAAGAAGAATTGAGTTTTGAGTTTGACATCAGATATCTGAAGTCTGATGTGATCTGACCTTTGATCTCTGAAATCTACATTTAAATATTTCAATAAATAGTGAAACATTTAGCAAGCTTTGTTTTTATTATTTAAAACCAGAAAAGAATAATTTCTTGAGTGGGATAAAAGATTTAAAAAAGCTCCTGTTTTATATTAAGATTATTTTTAAAGATGCAAATGACATTTGAATGATGTGAATGAATTAAACGCAGTAAAACTGAAGTATCAAAAGTCATAAATAAGTGTTATCATCTGAGTGAAGAGCACATTGACTGTGAAATGTTTTATTTACATTATCAGAGAACCAAACTGCAAACGCAACATGTTAAATATCAAAAAGTAAAAACTAACATGTATTCAACATAAATAAATAAACACAAAATATGTCTCCTCTCTTTGACAAAAAGAATTACATTTTAAAAAACATTATATATTAAAAAATGTATAAAATATTTGATTCATAAATAAAAATAAATAAAGTTTACAAATCAGTTTACCCACAGGGCTTACTTCAACACCAGGCTGATTGATGACAAATGTTCATGAGACACGAACACGTCTGAAAACCATTCAATATTACACCATGTGATAAATAATCAATAAATATATTACATATTAAATAAAAATATTATAAAAAAAACACCTGACAGCTATTGAGACTATATCACATCTCTGTTTACAACAGATAAATAAATAAACTGATTTTAAATCATCACTGCTGAATTCAAACAAGTTTAAACTTACTTTTCATGTCAACATGATGAGATTAGTTAATTATGTATTTTCTTCATTGATCTATTAGTTGTTAGGTCCATAAAATATCAGAAAATTATGACAAATGTGGATCAGTGTTTCCCAAAGCCAAAGATATTCAGTTTACTGTCACAGAGGACTAAAGAAACCAGAAAATATTCACATTTAAGAAGCTGCGAGTTGCAGAAAATACAATCTGAGCTTTACATTAACGTCACCTGAATAACTCAGCTGAGTCCAGCAGTGATTCACAAACATGCTCTTTCCACCTGCAGTATGTTTAAGTTCTTTCACTGTTACGCCATCTGTCTTCTTCCTCTCTAAAGTTAACACTTAGAAATCACAGTCTATGGGTTAAACTTGCTGTATTTTATGCTGCAGGATTTTGTGAAAGTGGTTTTCAGTGTGTTGCAGGAGTGTTGCTGAGCCGAGCAGCAGGTTCAGACCTGCAGATTTCCATCAGTCTTTTGGAGCTTTTTACAAACAATTTTCCTCCGGCTGCTTCACATTCCTGATAATTGTTTTCTAAAAAAAAGATGATTCGGAGCTTCGATCATCCTCTGATAAGACGGCAGTTGACATGCTCCGACACACAAAGCACTCTGGTACTGTTCTGCCACAAACAGAAAGTGCTGATAAGCTGAGAGAAAATATTCAAACGCAGAAAAGGGCTGACTGTCACAATAAGACATCTACCCTTTGAGTCTAGGTAGACACTTTTGTTGTTTCCTTCTCATCTTTCTCAAAAAATAATTAAAAATAAACAAATACTAAAAAAAAAATTTTAAAAAAACATCACCAAAGATTGTCTTTATATACAAACATCCCACTCAGCGGTCATTATCTGAGCAGAACATGTTTCTGTTTAACTGCAGAATAAACTCACTCACGGTGATGAAGATTGTCCATTTTAACTCCATCGGAGTCCTGTTTGTCAGATTCTTCAAATGCAGTGCTGTGTCACAGCTGGTGGGCGGGGCTTAGAGGGCAGGGTGGAGGGTGGGCCTATAGACCACCTAAAGGCCCAGCCACGATGGCTCTCAGGCTGCGGATTAGGTCATGACAAAAGGAGCGGAGCCTCGACAGTGTCAGGTGGGCTGCTACCTCGACCTCATAGTTACCATGGAGACGAGAGGCGAGGTCCAGACTCTGGTTCTGATCCACATCACTGCTGGCGCCTAGCTGAGCTGCCTCCCTCATCTGACATACATACAGGAACACACACAGTTATTAGCATGTTGGGACAGAAACATGTATGTACAGCTTAGCGGTGATCTCTTAGGTGAGTGTTACCTTGCTGATCTGTGTCAGCAGGTCTCTGAGTTCGGATCGCAGGTTGCTCAGTCCGCTCAGTCGATCCGACAAAACTCCTAGCAGCCCCTGGTACAACTGGCTGCCCGCTGACATACGACTCACATACATGTCCTGTAGGCACACACACACACACACACACCCCATCAGATGACATCGCTGACACTGAGATCTGGCGATCCACATACAGCCCTAATGTGTAATGACAGAAATACAGAAAGACAAAAACCGAGAATATCCTCAAATCACTGTGAGAACCACAAAAGTACTGGTAACTCCACAAGGACCCCAAGATCCCCCTTAGAGAATAAGAACTGCAAAATCTTCCTCAATCAACCCAAGAACCTAAATAACCCACTCCTTCACTTTTAAAGCGTCTTTGAGGATCAAATTAATCTCCTCAGTAACTGATAGACCCAACTAAAGGCCAGAATGAAACCTCCCATCACTTGAAGAACCACAACAAGTGCTAGTAGAACCTCCCCAGTCAGACACAAAGAAACCTCTCGTTACCCCAACGAACACCCCATGGGCACCCAGATCCAACCATCATGAGGACCTCAGATGCACCTGAAAGATACAAAGAGCACCCTCTTTCACCCACAAAATCTCCTAACCGACCAAGTAAACCCCCTAGTTGTCCCTAGAACCTCCGAAAAGTTTAGAATACTTAAAGAACCAACTTCTGCTCCCATTGAAGGCACCTAAAGATCCTCCACAACAACCAAAGGTATCTCCTACAAGGACCCCAATAGACCCCACAACCTCATTAATGGCCTAAAGAACTCCCCAATTACTCTCAGTCACCTACATGAACTATCTCCTCTCCCAGTGATCCAAATAAACCCCCTAGTAACTCAATGAATCATCACATTCAGCTCAAGAACATCCAGCTAAAGGACCTAATGAACTCCTCTGCCACCCAAGTTCCTCCTCAAGACCCCAGAAGACCTCCCCAATCACAACTAAATCCTCCTCTGGGACTGAATAACCCCCTCTATCCTGCAGAACCAACCAAAGACTCACCAGTGTGAAGCGTTCAGACAGCGGTTTGATGACGGGTGCGTCAGGGATGCCGAGCGTTTTCACCATCATCTGCAGGTTTGCGGTCTGTCCGGAGGCGTGGAGGGTCAAACCCTGAGAACAGGAAGAGGAGAAAATGCTGCAGGTTAACAGAACTGAACAGCCAATAGGAGTTCAACAGATCCAGCCAATCAGTTGTTTTGTTTACCTCGGTGGTGATGGTGCTGGCATGAGCGGTGGGGATGTCTTTCAAGATCTTCTCCACCAGCGTTTTTGCTCGCTCAGCCGCCTCTCTGAGCGCTGCCGGAGACTCAGATGCTGAGCGGGTGGGAGCTGATTGGACCAAGACTGCAAACAGGAAATAGTGCAGGAGAGCGACAACTGCAGGAACAAACAGGAACCACAAATGTATATGGAGAGTGATTAGTGCCAGGAAACAATATGCGGTATGATGATGAAGGACAAAATGTCCTTTAGACTTTAGGGTGTTCAGACACCTATTTAAGATTTATAAGTAATTGTTTTCATTTTTATTAATGCTTGATACCTCCTCCAGAACACCTGGAATTGACAATGAGAATAAGAAATTAAAAAAATAAAAACAATGACACAATCAATAAAATTAGCAATTAAACCAATTAAACTAATTAGCAATTAAATATAGCACCAACACAACATCGGGTTCACTTTAGCAATCTGTTATTGTGACCCAGTGTTACACACAGCAAACTTTAACTAAAAACTGTCACAAATGTCTTGTTTCTTGTACAAAATGGTTATTAACATTAAATAACAAACTATGACATGTAAATTTAGAAAGATTATAGATTAAAACAATCTTTAGTTTGGGTAAATAACCCAACAGGAAAATAAAAAATAAACACTAAAATTCACTCAAAACAACATTAGTGTTGTGCCTAAATCCAAAATGTCAAACTTTATTAACAGCAACTAATGTTTATTTTCATCATTGATTAAAAAGGTCCAACCAAAGATCTTCAGTTTATTGTCACAGAGGACTAAAGAAACCAGAAAAAATTACATTTCAGAAGCTGGAATCAGAGAATTTAGATTTTTTATCTTAAGAAATGACTCAAAATCAAAATATTTGGAGATTTATTTTACTATTCAAAACCATTGCAGCTCTAAACAACAATAACAAATAATAATATTTATTATCACTCAGCAGCCTGGGCAGTAACAACCATCTACTTGACTGTACAGCAGGCACTGATAAGCCCCCATACAGCTGAGTCCAGGCTCTGCAGGGAGAGGAGGTGTGCAGGTCATCCAACAGTCTTGACTCCGCGTCCACATGCAGCGTGGCTGTGAATCAGACTCTTACCTGTCAAGGTGTTCATGTCGGTCAGGGCGGCTGTCGGTGTCTCTGTCTCGGGGTTTGTCCACCGGTTAACTCGTTAAAGTTTCTCTTAGCTTCCATTTGCAGCAGTTTGGACTTTTTATCTCCTCCTGTGGGATTTTCCATTGACGGTGACCTGGAGCACCGTCACCGACGAGTTATTCACGGAGTGACGACAGCTTTCATGCGTCACAACCAATCGTGAGAGCGGCAAGGATCGACGAAAAACTGCTGTCAATAAAACAGCATATACACCTTTATTCCATTTATTATTGAAAGATTTGGAGATTTTCAGTTTAAAGCAGCTGAATTCATTTTGAACATTTTATTGTTTTAATTCACGTGCTGTGATGCATTTATATTCAGTGTAACCAGAAACCACGTGTTTGAGGTCAATTATTATATAAGTAAATACAACTTCATCATTTAGAAATGTGCATCACCTGAAATACTAAAACTGTTAAAACCAGATGTTCAGTATGTTCTGCAATAAATCACCAGATTAAATGAAAAAATGAAGAATTTATTTAAAAAGCAAAATAATGAGAGATGAATGTAAATGTGTTTATTTAACTGAAATACACTGTTAAAATTAAGTATTTGAGGAATGTTTTTACATTTTGATACATTTTTATTATAAAAACTTATTAAAAACATATATTTTTAGTATTATACAAAATCATTAAAATATACTAAAATATACTATTTATTTCTATTGTTTATACATGTTTATTATTAAAAGCTTTAATTTGTATTTTGTTGTTTTTAGTCTTTTCTTCCTGTGTTGTCATCATGTTTCAGGGTTTTCTTCCGTTGAGAGAAATGAGTCAGCAGAGAAGAGTTGGTTTTACTTCCTGCTTTGTCACAGTTAGAGGTTCAGGATTAGAGATTAGGGTTACAACACACAAAAAACTTGAGTTTCAGTAAACTCAGATTTTGTTGCAGAAAGTAAAACCTTCTGTAAACAAACAGAAATAATAAATCAGTTTTTATTGATGTGAGGAAGTCTGATCTCGTTCATGCTTGTATGAACCTGCAGTGATTTAACATGTTTCACAATCAAACGTTTGTGAAACATGTCCCGTCTGATTCATATCACACACACACACCCACTACAGTGATCTCTATTAACAAACCCTTTAATGCAGCTTGCACACTTTATAAACAATTAATGTTTTTGTTGTTTCACTCTTTTAATTCATGACTGATAATAATTAATTACCATAAATGAGCTGATTAATAATAATTCAGTCCTGTAGGATATAAAACACTGAAACACAAGACATGATAATATATATTAAATAATATTTACAACTTTTAATTTTAGATTGTTTATTTTAATTTTTTTTTGTCCACATGAATACAATTAAATAAAAAGTAAAAGTAAAGACTGATCAGATATCCTGGACGACATACCTACACTCATTGTTCACTTGCTGACTGGAACTTTCAGCCGTTTATCAAGTCATCAAGGATGGACTGAACACAAGATGTAAAAAGCAAGTAAGGGGACCTTGAGTTTAGCATGTTAAATCACACATTCACTTCCTGCAGCAGACATGTTTTTCCTCACTAATCGAGGGTCTAAGGACAGAGGGTGTCACTCCCTGTACAGATTGTAAAGCCCTCTGAGACAAATGTATTTTGTGATTCTGGGCTATATAAATAAAATTTGATTTGATGTTTTTTAGTATTTTTTATACTTCTTGTTTATTCTCAATTAAGTTTTAATAATAATTCAACTTGACATGTATTAAAACTTCATTAGAGGAGCTCAGGTGACTTTGAAACATCTTACTCTTTAAACAGAGGTTTAAGCCAGGAAAACCCCTTTCATGTGGAAATCTTTCTTTTGTAATTAAATAAGTCATGAGTAAACTTGTACAAGTCAGAGGCAAATTATTTGCTGACTCAGCGGTTTTTCAGAAGTTATGAAATGTATGATCCTCACAGACTGAAGAGGCTGCTGGGAAACTGTTTCTTGGTCAAGCGGGATTTATTGATTTCAGCTGCAAAGTCGTATTTTCTTCTTTCACGTAGTTTGGAGATTTCCATCAACAACGTTTCTACTTCCATGATTCAAATCTCATCCTCCGTCAGGTGTTTTACAGAAACACTCTTAGCTTCCTGTTTATGTCATGCTTAATATTAAATGTCTGACAGACACTAAACCTTCATATTTTCTTACGTTATTAATGTGTTTATCAGCTTCTGTTGACAAATAGCATCTCATTCACTTCCATTGTTAATATAAAATATATTTAAAATGACAAAATAATATTGTCTCTGTGTTTTTGTGAATCTGAGTGTAGTTTAGCTCAGCCTGTGTGTGGCACAAAAGACTACATTACCCAGAAAACCACAGAAGCACTAACGTGTAAACAATCAGTGTCTTTTTATTTATTTCAGTAAAATGACAAACATGAGCTGCAGAGTAAACTTCAGAGGTCACAGCAGGAATACACATCAGAGAAGAAGAGAAGAAAAGGAGGAGGGGGATTGTGGGTAATAAGTGACCTAGTATTGTCACACACAGAACACTACTTCCTGTCAGCAAAGGAAGTCAGCAGAGAGCATCATGGGAAGCTATCGTCATCATCTTCAGCCATTTCTTTGGCAAACTCCAGATCCTGCTGCTCACGCTCCCGGCGCTCCTGAAACAAACAAATATTAGTGATGACAGTAAATATAAAGAAATAAATGACTGAACTGAACAGTTCACACATGATTATATTATTGATTATTTATATCATTGATTATACGCCTCCCTCACTTCAAGCATTTCTGTGACTTGAGTCCAATGTTAATGCTCACTTCACTCTGGTCTGTTTGAACCTCATGTTTTCATAAAAAACTCATGTGAGACATGATAAACGTTGCCCAGACTAAATCCAAAAAAATGCTGCAGATGCCAGTCACATACAGGTATGTGCGTGTGTGTGTGTGTGTGTGTGATCTGGTGCGTTACCTCTGCTGACTCCAAGTCTTTATTGTAAGCTTTTGGAGGAAACCTCATGGCCTGCAGAGGGTGACAGAGAGAGGCAGGTGAGGCTCAGTTTGGCTTCAGTCAGGTTGGTATGGTTAAGGAATTTTTCCCTGATAGCGCTGCTAACATAAAGGAATCAGGATAAGCTTTGGGAAAAGAATTGAACTGTGGTGTGTGTGAGTAGAAATGAGGAGGAGGGGTCTATTTAAGCAGGATGGTCACAGCTAGGCCGTTCAGTCTGCAGCCTGATGGCAGGACAGGGTTAGGGTTAGAGCCACACCACTCTCTCAGTAATCGTAGCCTATGGACGGGGCGTCCTGGCTGCTGCGAAGCTCCTCGGTGTACCGAGAAGAGCAAGGTCCCATCTGGCTTTCTTCTAGGTGAGTTTCTTGTTCCCAGATATATGAAGTGGCCCTTCAGACTGATTGTCTTGTAAATGGGACCTGCATTGTCTCCTAGACACAGCTCCTTGGTCTTGGTGTTGATAATATGCTGGCAATAGGAGGCACAGTTCATATCCTGCTGCCAGGAAATCAGGAGAATGTTAAAAAGGGAGAGGGTCATTGTGTATTTGTTACTGAGAGAAGGTGTTGTTGATGCAGGTTGTTCTCACAGGAGGACCAGACTGCTGCTGGCGTTCAGGTGACATGTGCTTTAAGAGGAAGAGGGGCTGTGGACTTTATCCAACACCTCCATTGGCTCAAGGCAAACCGCATGGGGTCCATAAAAAAATGAAAAGGACACGTAGGTGTGGGCTGTTCATTGTGCTACAGATTGTGTGATTCTGTTCCAATGTCACACATTAATTGTCAAGTGAATTCAAAGCAAAGCTTTGATGCTTCTGTCGCCTGTAAGGTCTGTTTTACCAGATCGCCAATATTTCATTAACAGCCCAGGTATTTAAGTGAAAATCATGTAGGAGGGAGTCCTGGGCGTATTCATACGTGGTGTTACCTTCACAGACATGTTGTGGATGTCGAGGCAGAAGGAGATCCTCTGGTGAAATGCCAGCTGGGGCTCTCTGGTCCCATAGATGTCCATGGTCTCTTTTGATTGGACGAATCCTTTCTCGTGGTTGATGCTGGCCTCGATCACACCGTCGCGGATCGCCTGCAGGACACACACGCACACATCATAACACTGCTACATCTACCTGTACACAGGTGAGGTTTGGGGTCGCGGTGTTACCTTGGCAACAATAAACTCTGCATCCTCTGGACTGTCAAGCTGCAGCTTCTGAGCTATGTCGGCCAGAGAGATACGAGAGTACGACAGGCTGATCATCCGCACACCTGAACACACACACACACACAGTTAGACTCGTTACGCACATGGCAACGTGTGATGTCAGAGGTGTTCTGCTGTGTAATTAGCTCACCGGTCTTGATGACATTGTGTCTCAGGCGGATGATGAGTGTATACGTCCCATCGGTCTGAAACTTCTCCCCAAACTGCTCCAGCACCTGGTTAAACTTAGCCAGGTTACCCATTCTCACCGCTACACACACACACACACACACACACACACACACACACACACACACACACACACACACACACACACACACACACACACACACACACACACACACACACACACACACACACACACACACACACACACACACACACACACACACACACACACACACACACACACACACACACACACACACACACACACACATTAGATAGATTACTAAGAATTGATTAATCAGTTAGTTCAAATAATTAATAAACTATAACAAAGCTGCAGAGATGAATCTATTGACAGAAAATTAATTATATTCTAAAATCGATTCATCATTTTGAGTCATTTTTAATATTTTTCACCATTTTATGGACTCAACGATTAACTGATTAATGACTGATTTGAGTTTGGACTAACCCTCAGAGAGGCAGTTTGAGGGTTTTGACTTTATTTTAGAGACAATGCATTGCAATTAACCCAAAGCAGTGTGTGTGTGTGTGTGTGTCACTGACCCTGTGTGAGCAGAAAATACGGCATCAGAGATCTTTTGAGTGACGGTTGTCTGAACTGAAGTCTGTCAGGAATCTCTCCCAGCAGTAGCTCCACCACGATCAGCAGCTTGTGGACCTGCAGAAACACAAACATGTTTCTGTAATCAATGCTGCCAACACACATCACATGATCCTTCCAGTTCCTCCAGGGAGACCCCTCAAAAAGTCTTTTTTCCAAAAGTACAGGGTTTGCAGTTGACAATCACCACTGCTTCATTCTGGTCTGGAGTTAGGATGCTTCCCTGTGTTTGTGAATGTTAAGAGTTTGTTTGTTTTTTTATGAGTGAACAAACTCGATGAAAAGTCTATTTGAGCAAAAGTTCAGGCACTAAAATCTGATGTGCGAGTTCATATTTTATTTGCTCTGGCTGATACACCTGGCCCTCGTCCCGTCCAGACAGGTTTCCATCCGTCCTGGCCAATCACAATCATTTATGTAATAGGGGCGGGTTTGATATGATGGGTTTGTATGCGTTAGTGTATACAAACCGTCTGTTTGAAGCCCACAGCAGTGTGTTGTGGAGCTTTCCTCAGAGCGTTGGTCAGAGTCCTACGAGCCTCAGAATACTCCAACTGGATCGCTTTAATACGCCCTGCAAGAGGTCACATGACACACAGGTAAACGCACAGCAGGAGCAGGTTTATTAGGACACTTTTATTTGCAGGTCCTATGTAGAGATTTTATTTCTAAACTATTAGATTAATCACCAACTATTTTGTCATTATCAGGTATCTGACCTCCACCCTCCCTCACCTGTGTAGTACAGGTATCGGGCCCATTCGTTGTTGTTGGCGAGCTCTGGGAACACAGACTTAGACACCAGTTTCTCGGCCTGGTCGTACAGGTTGAAGTGCAGGTAGTTTCTCAGCAGCAGGTTCAGAAGAACCGCCTGACCATCGGCGTCGTGACGTAGCGTTGCCGTGCGCAGGCGAGTGTGCAGGAAGCTGACAAAGTAGAAGTGAAACAACAAAGGCGAGGCTCAAAACACAAACGCAGCAGCTGGTACCTGTGAGGGACATGTGAGGATGCCATCTTGGGCTTTAGGAAACACTGATCCAACATTTCCTGACATTTTATAGAACAAACAACTAATTGATTAACTATCATTAGTTGCAGCACTACTTACAATCAATACATTTATCAGTTAATCAGTAATATGTCAATCATTCATTCCCACTGGAGTTGAACTGAGTCTCGATTTTGATGCCAACATTTAAGACATTAAGGTTGATCCAAACAAATATTTGAGCTGATTTTTTATTTTTTTTAACATTTTAGTGTAAATGTTATAAACAACAATATAATAAAACAAATATTTTAAAACATGAACATAAAACTGGTGTAGGGATGTGTTCTCAGACTAATGAATCTTTTATCAAAGCTTTTATCGCTCCCCATGTTTGTCTGTTGATGAGTTCAGCTGCAAATAATTTAAGTGATTAAAGTGTGTGCAACTGCTGTCTGGTTGGTTGTGAGTGAAGTGTCACTATGTAACACTGCACGCGTTTCTCTGAAGAAATGATCTGTATGTGTATGTGTGTACCTTCGGATGGTGTCAAACTGCTTCAGAAACTCGTACACTCGGGCATGATAGTAGTAACACTTTGCAGCCACCAGATCCAGAGCTCTGCGGTTCTTTGAGCCAATCTTCTGCAGCAGGTCGTCAGACACCTTCTGAGCCTGAAACACAAATCAATAACAAAATATAAACATCATTAACAAACAAAATGTCAACTTTTCTGCAGCCTGAAGGATTCAAATATGCTTGTTTTTAAACGTATTTTTTAAACAACATATTTTGTTCAATTTAAAAAGGGATTTTGAAATAAATCAAATTTCAGTATGAAAACTCATTAAATCATTTTAAAAGATAACCAGCCCTATAATGAATAATAAGAACATGTGTTGGTAACTCACAGCTTCTCCCGTGTAACTGAATCATTCACATGTTTCATATGTGAACACCAGACATGTTTTTAAAAAGCTGCTTGTTATTTTTTTCATCAAACTATGTGTTGCTGTAAAAACAAACATGAACAGAACAGACAGACAGGTGTACAAGCAGGTGTACAGACAGACAGGTACTCTGACCTCTGTGTATCTCTTATTGTTGGTCAGATGAACCACCAGCAGCAGCTGCAGGTAAGCTTCCACCTCTGGCAGCAGCGGAGCCAGTGCTGCTTTACCCGTTCTCGGACGGAACTGCACGTCTCCGTCTGCCATCTCCATCGGCTGACAGACAGACAGCAGGGATCAATACCGATTATCTGATCAGATGATCTGTTTATCCAAATGCTTCCAGCTTCTCTGTTTCAGCTCATTATAAACCAAACATCTGTGTGTTTTCCATGTTAATTAGAGTTGTGTCTAATAATTATTGTACTTTTTTTAAAAACAATATTTGTCTAGTCAATAAAATGTAAAACAAGGAGACAAATACATGCTGCATCAGTTTATAATGAAAACTGCAAATTTTTTGAAGAATCTCTCTGGACTTTTGTAATGAAAATATTTCAGCTCAGAATAACGAAAGGCAGTTTAATCAATACTATCTGTCACTGATCATGATGTGGATCTGCACCTCCTCCAGGAAGCCTAACAGGAAGTCCCTGGTGTTGGTGTTGTTGGTGAAGAAGCCAGTGGTGGCTTTATGCAGCACGTTGGTGTTGAGACGGCGGCTGGTGGATGGCAACGCTCGCAGAGCACGGAGGACGAACCGAGGCTCCTTCCCTGAGACTGCCTTCTCTATCTGCTTCACATGCTCTTTAATGTCTGAGAAGGAGAGAGGAAGGAGACGGCACATTCAAAACACGTTCAAAACATGAATGGGTGCATATGCTGGGGATTGACTTGCTTTTCAACCAAGTGTTCACACCGACCGCCGACTGCGTCGTGAACAGAATTATTCACATTCTTTTATTGTACGTGCTTGCATACTTTGCATGTTACTAGAGGATTCCCCTGAGGGTGCACCAGAGAACTAAGGTGCAGTGACAAAATGTTTTTTCCTGAGGCATATTTTTTTCAACTGATAGCAATTGGAGCGCTGCACATTTATCTTATGCTACAAACACCAGCAGCGTCACAAGGCCGCTGTTTTTTGAGAGGCTGTTCAATGTACAGATGCACCATTGGGTGGAGCTTGGCCTCATGCATGGGTTTTTGTTCCTATGAGAAAGAGTATATTTCCCCGGTGTTTTAACCCAAACCACCCTTTTAACCACCCTGAACCACAGCATCATAAAACATAAATATGGAGAAAAAAACAGAAGTGCAGCCAGACCTCTGAACAGCGCGTCATGTGGTGGTGGCAGGTAATGTAAGGTGGAGCTGGACTCTGCAGTGAGCCAAAAATGTTCAACTCTTTATGTCAACAATAAACATGGCGAGATTCAAGGAGGTTACAAACAGAGCAGCATTTGCAGGCATGTTTTGATTCAATGACTAAATAATTCCATTTCAAGACAAACGTCAAGTATATTGTGAACTTTCTACGCTGTCTACTACAGACAATGCAGCATTAAGCCACTTAAAAAAACAGAGCTACAAAAAATAACACGTTGTTCAGTCTTTAACGTTTTTTGATAAGGAATAAATAATAAGACGAATCAATAACGACATTAGCATCAATACAATCTTATCAATTCCTATCCCTAGTAGAGACCTAATCTGATAACATTTCTATATCGATGTTGTTTACTACGATGCTACGAAGCTAGCAGCCAGAAAGCTAACAGTAACCATGACGATGAAACTGTCTCTGATCGTTGATTTAGGACCAAACTAGTCAAGTTAAGCCCATGTATTCGGGTCCCACATAATTTAAGTAGCTGTTTTAGTTACAAACTAACTAGCAGCTACTGAGCCTCTAGTGTCGACTTTACACGTCACTTAGCAGTAAACTATAGCTAACACAGCGGTGCAGGCCAGCGCAGGTCTGATGTGGTCTGTCCTGTTTACTACTGAGCTGCAGTAACTGTACACAACACGCGAAACAGGGGAAATATTATCAGTGAAGATTCCTTTGATTTTTCCCGCAACTCTTGAATCAGATTTCACCCTGTTTAAAACAAACTTTCTCTGTCGGAGTTAACTTATTGACGGTTAGCTTCGTCATGTGCTAACCGGCTGTGCTAACAGGCTAACTACAGCTATTCCCGTTACCCAGCTGCTGTATCTGGGCTCCCCCGGTACTTTTTACTAGCCCCGGTAGTATATGTAACCCCAGTTTTACCATCCAGAGTAAGGCTGTCCAGCTCACGGGGCTGTTTGGTCGCGTTAGCCGCCGCCTCCTCCTCCGGCATCTCCACGTCCTGCGGCTCCTTCGGCTTGTCCGCTTTCCCCGCTTTGTCCCGCCGCTTGGCCGCTGTTTCCTTCATGCTGCCAGGGACAAACAGACACAGTGACCGTCGGCAGAGAATTTAAGATTTAAATCCTCCAGATCGTTTAATAAACACAGTTTATATAAAAAATATGGCTTCACCTCTCTGCTGTTTCTCTCTGCAATGACTGGACAGTATTACTAAACGTAAAGGATTGTGGGATGATGATGTAGGCAGTATAAGAGGATCACAGAAAATAGCGCTGAATAATCGATCACCGATCGAACGATTGCGTTATCTCATGCCGCAGCTTTTCACAGGTCGGTGAAGATCCTTAACTTAACTAAAATTACCAATACAGCAATGACCAATGTAACCAATGTAAACTATAGAGAAAGTGGCTTTGGGTTTTCAGACCATTCTTAAAAGCAAAAACTCCACAAAGGTATTCATAGGTTCAAGTTTAAGTTTGTTTGAATTCAATTGTTTTACATTGTTTTGTGAGTGTGCACCCTCTACAGGTGAGGATGGTGGTGCGACCTATTTGAGTAGCAGCCCTTCAGGTATCAGGTGGAGAGGGCAGACCAGCAGACACCGTCATTGACCGCAGCGTGTGAAGCTGTGTGGTCCTGCCAAATTAGAAGACTTAAAAGACCCATGCAAACAATGCCTTATTTATGTGTTTATTTAAGTTACAATAAATTATAGGCTTCATTCATCAATCAGCTCTCACTGGATTGTTTTTGGTCATAAACTGCGCGTCTGACACTGCATGACTGCTTTCCCCAAGTGGTGAAACAAAGGAACCTGGAAAACTGGATACAAGGGTTACAGGAAAAACCCAAACGAAGTTTTGCCACTACATATGTGAATCTGTTAATGACATTACAAATACCTACATTATTAACTTACTTTATAATATACTGTTAGTTTACATGACTGATGTAAAATAACATGAAAAATGTATAACTGTGAAACCATAAATTGAAAATTGAGCTGTTTCACATGACGCAGCCAGGTTTCAGTAAGACAATATATGTCTATAATATGATAATCTGATATGAGATCATTTACTAATAGAGTTTTAGATGAGCGAATTCTGTTTTACTATTGGAGGTGTTAATTTTCATTAGGTTTTTATGTATAATTCTTCTTTTGTTTACTTCAGATTTAACTGATTTTCGAGGTTTAGGGGAAGACTCAGTTTCTGTGAGGTTTTGGGTGGTGGGGTGTAGGACTGCAACTGTAATCCTAACCTCCTCCCACCTCAGCTCTGGGTTGTCATGGTTGGTGCTAATAAACTAGTTTCTAGAGAGCTACACCATCCAAAGTGGGATGTACAGAATCTCTCCTAATCAGACCAGGTTTTCCCTAGAAAGTCCACCATTATCTAAGAAGCCCACTTGATTAGCAGGACACCACCTTGAAAAATGATATGAGGCTATACATGTCATCACTAATCAAGTTTGACAGAGAAAATTATCCGACATTGTCTTAGCATATGTACACACTGACACCACATTAGTCTTATTGACTTCTGATTGGTGTAATCAGGAATCATTACCTTATTTATGTTTGTCCTTAGCAGCAGTTTTAAATTGGATTCAGTGTTTTCTGGCCCCAGGAATACATTTGATTAAGTTAGCTGGCTGAGATGCAGAAACTCGGGCAACTGGAAATGAGGCAAAATGCTTACCGCAGTACGTCAGCACATCCTGTTTAAGACATTTCTGTATCATATATAATAATTAAACTACAACAAAGGTTTTAGTTATTTTTTTGCATCATCATTTATTTATTAATTGGACAGACAGACATTAATTTGGCCAAATTAAACATCTTAAGCACTTACTCTGGCAACAAAAACTATATCAAGTGATCACATGGTGGCGCTAACAAATACCATGAAGTACTCATAAACCTCAAATAGATCTTAAAAGTTCACATATAAAGTTTAGATTGAGGCAGGTAGCTATATGGGAAGAGACAATGCATCACTACAGTCAATTATGAAATTTACAGTGCTGGAAAAGTTACTAAGTACATTTACTACTAGTACTGTACTTAAGTACAGTTTTCAGGTATTTTACTTGAGTATTTCCATGTGATACTACTTTATACTTCACTCTACTTTATGTCAGAGATAAATCTAGTACTTTCTACATGTCAGAGGTAAATCTAGTACTTTCTACTCCACTACATTTATCTGACAGCTTTAGTTACTGTTCAGATGCAGATTTGACTCAATGTATAATATAAGAAGCTTTTAAAATCCAACACATTGTTAAAGATGAAACCAGTGGTTTCAACCTTTTAGTCTGTTGACGTCTTACTAAAAGCAGTGTGTAGTCGGGTCACATTTCAGATGTCTATGAGTTGTTAACAGCTCCACCAAATAGTGATTTTTACCTCTAAACTTCTCACATGGTTTCATTTCAATAAATGTTCAAATGATCCAATATTTCAGAAAAAATCAAACCACCATGTTTTTTATAAATTGCATCATCAATTAACTTTAAAATAAACAAATGTTTTTGAATATGTGATAAACTGGCCACTACAAAATCATGGTCTAAGCATGATTCTGTACTCAAGACTTTATGAAAATATATATATCAGAGTCAATTGAGAATTTTCTTTTAACATCATAATGTTATCCGGTTCTGTTCAGAACACACAATATCTTTTAGATAGATAGATAGATACTTTATTAATCCCAAAAACTGGGAAATTTGAGTGTAGCAGCAGCATAACACAAATACAACACAATGAAATTAACAGAACAACCAACAATTAAGATAATAATTAATAATTCAATAAGAATAAGATAATTAAAAAAGAATAAGAAAATTAAGATAATAATTAAATAAGAATAAGTAAAAATAAAATATAATATAATAATATAATATATGACCGGATTTTAACTATTATTATACACGCTGATGGCCTGTGGCAGCAAAGATTTCCTGTATCTGTCCCTACGACATTGGAGCTGGAGCAGTCTGTGGGAGAAAGTGCTCCTCTGTCTGTCCACTGTGTGATGGAGAGAGTGCTGATCATTGTCCATGATGGTAAACAGTTTATTCAGCATCCTCCTCTCCACCACAGTACCAAACGTCTCCAGCCGGACACCAAGTACAGAGCCAGCCTTCTTGATGATTTTATCAAGTCTGTTGGTGTTGCTGGCTCTGATGCTGCTACCCCAACACACAGCAGCAAAGAAGATGACACTGGCAACAACAGACTGGTAGAAGATCTCCAACATCTTGCTGCACACGTTGAAGGAAAGGGATCATCCTCTGTTGCTCTTCCTGCTTTTCTTTGCCTGTTACATTTTTTTAGGAGTTTTTCTTTATTTCAATTGAGGGTCTAAGGACAAAGGATGTTGTATTGCTATACAGACTGTAAAGCGCTCTGAAGCAAATTTGTGGTTTGTGATATTGAGCCAAACAAATAAAATGAACTTGACTTTAAGCGTCTGTTTTTTTACGTTGGAAGTCGAAGCATAATTCTGTTTGGTCTGAAGATAATTGCCTCCATCTTCATCTGTAAACCTTTCAGGTGATTTTAGCTTGTGTTTCATCACGTCCTTCATGGCATTTGTTTGCAGGTGTTCAGTCACTTGTGTGTTTACGTTGTCAGTTGGTAATAAGATGTTGTTGTAGCTTTCGTCCATCATTCATCTCCAGATATCCTCTAGTAACCACGACATCCGGCAGAGAGAATCCGATCCAGTTTTGAATTTCAGTTTCAGATATGTGTAGGTTCTGGTACGGGTGGGCACAGGAGCAGTAAACATTAAACTCGATGTCTGGCTGTTTTCTTGGCGCTATCCAAGTTGGACATATGGATAGCGAGAGAGTCTAGCTTCCTGTTCACATCAGCAAACCATTGCTTCACCTCATTCAACACCAGGTCTTCTTGAGGAAGGAAGAGCAGGATTACATTGATGATGGAGAAGAGCATGCTAAGACCAGCAGAGTGCTTTCAGCACATCTGTCACCTTTTTCGAATTCTTTTGCAACAGTCACTGTGTCTTTTACCACCTGGAACGACTCTTTTACCTTCTCCCTGGTGCAAACTGACATTGATCCCTGATCTGGATAGACCGAGGTTTGGCCATGTGACCAAGCAGAGGAGTTCGCCCAGTAAAGACAAAGGATTAATGAAACCAACAGCAATGAGGCACTCCTTTCGTGGGGACTCCATGACTGCAACACAGACAAAATAACATCATTGGAGTCACATGTCCACCTTTAGTTTTTTAAAAGAAGCACTTGTAAGTGTAAAGGTTGTTAATCTTTTTGTGGCAGATATGTTCATTTGGATCTTTTCTGTGACTAATTGTTTCATCTTCAGTTTCTCTGGTGACGGCCGCAGCGTTACAGGTGCAGAGAAGTGAAGTGACCTGTCTCCTCCAGCCAGCAGCCTCCCTATCCCCTTGCACCACTTTATGATATTTTGGAGTTTGGTTTTTCTGTATAGTTAATTTAGCATTTCCTTTGTTAGTTTATCAATATAAATTGATGTACAAACATCTGGCTTTCAAGCTTTGTTTAAATCAGTTTGTCCTCAACAAAATGTGAATCTGTGTTTAAGGGATCTGTGCTGGCTCAGTTGCATATGCTCTTTTAATGATTGGCTTTTCCTGTTAGATTACAAGGTTTCTGGGTTCAATTCTTTCTTGTGGCATTTTCCTTATGAACAAAGTTTATATTTTTATCATGTACCATAATTCAGTGTCACTCCAGAATTATTTACAATAATTAAATATTTAGATTGATATGCATGTAAAAAAAAACAGTCATCTTCTTTGCATCTTTTAGGTGCTGCTAATCTCCTGATTGAGACTCAGTGACAAACACAATGCAAAAAATGTTTAATTCTAATAAGTTTGAAGCCAGTCTGCTGATTGTGTTTGTTTTTATTGTCTCTTTGTTTTTAACTGTTAGTAACCTCAAACCTTCAGGTTTCATTCACTCTTTGTAATGAGAATACTGAAAAAATTTTTTGGAAAAAAGCTAAAATAATTCAGAAAATGTCTTAATGTGTACTTAAGAGACTTATATAAAATATGCCAGTGACATTTCAGGCCTAACTTTGCTCAAGAAACAGTATTATGCACTTATGCGTTTGCACTGACGGACACTCCCCCACTCCCCCTTACATTTGGTATCATTGAAATAAGATGTCCTCTGTAGAGAGCAAAAGGAGTTAATGCAGTAGTATGCTGTGGGTGGAAGATATTCAGCTTTACAAATGTCTTCCACAGGGGATTGAAACTACTGGTAGTCAGGAGACACCAAAATTGATTTCATGTTCTTTCCACAGAATCCTCTTTTATCGGACCATTATTCAATAACTTTTGAATTCCTATAACTGGACGTTATAAAATGTCTTCACTAGATGTCTGATAGTACTGTAGATAAATTTAAGGAAGCATTTAATTCGATGCTGTGTGTCAATATAACAGAGGACTCATCTTGTTGATACTGTTGCAGTTTTGCAGACACCATGGCTTCATGGTATATAGGTGGTGCTACAGTTAACAAAATAATTTCAATAACTGCTTTTCTATTAACGTTACAGGACTTACAGCTTTAACCGTTTGGTTAACATTTGCACTAAATTTGTATAAAATCTAGTTCCAGTGAAATTTATAAGACTAGATCATAGTTAGTATTACAGTAACATGTTTTAAAGGCACGCTTACATGCTAATTTTAAGATATCAATACTGTGCTAGTATATTTTCAACAAGTCTAGTTAAAACACCATTAGCATAATACTGTAGTTAAAGTATATCTATACAATGTTCATTTTTAATATACTGGACAAATTGTATACTTAAGTGTGTTTTAAAAAACACGTTTTAGTTAATACTAGTTTTAATAGTTGATATACAGCAAATGTACTAATTATTTCATAGTCACTGATGCTGTTCTTTAATTTACAGAAAGACTGAAATTTTAGTTTTTAAATTTTATTTAACCTTTATTTTCCCAGGTAAAATCAATAGAGAACAGTTTCTCATTTACAATGATAACCTGGCATTTATAATTTTAAAATCTA
This sequence comes from Pampus argenteus, assembly GCA_036937835.1. Lineage (NCBI taxonomy): Eukaryota > Metazoa > Chordata > Actinopteri > Scombriformes > Stromateidae > Pampus > Pampus argenteus. The sequence goes on from CM072878.1 coordinate 20,586,160, forward strand.
ACATAAATAAATTACAAATACATCTACATTAGTCTACAAGTGTATTTTTACATACTATTGAACATTTCCAATACACTTTTAAGTGTACTTAAAAACTCCCACAAATGTTTTATTAAGTGAACTACCAATGTGTTTAAATATACTACACTACATCCCAGTTAATGCAAATGAAATATACAACTAACGCATTACAAGTACATCTACATTAATCTATATTAATTATTCATGTTTGTTACAGTGACTTATATTTTTCTTTTAATAGGATTATACTTTAAATATCTCTATAAAAACACATTAGTCAACACCTTTTTTAAAACATGATCTATAAATTCTCAGTTAACTTTCAGATCATTGTTGTCATATCCCCATTACAGATTATAGTTAGTTAATGATTTGCTGCTGTGCATCTGTGTCTCTATCACAGGTTCCACTGTTACTGTAATAATTCATCATTCATTGTAAACAATTCTCATTTTATCATCCATTGTAATTCATTGTGATTGTATAACGTGTGAGCTATACAAATAAAATTTGATTTGATATTTACATCACTTCATTCATTTATTTATTTTTCTTTTTTATGTGTTTTATAAAGTTACTTTTGTGTGTGACTTTTATTATAGAGGTCATCTTTTCTGTTGCACATTAACTTAACATGACCTAAATAAAAAATTAGTAAAACTTACCGTCTAATTTACAACTTTGTAAACTAATAAAAATAATAATAAATATCCCAACATAGTTATCAATATCTAAACATAATAAAATAATAAGAAGAAATATCCTACAGTAATAATACATATTTAAGAACAACAATAATACATATCCCTAAATAAAAATACAAATCTTAAAATAATAATCAGAAAAAATATTAACAATAATAATAAAAATAATTCAAAAACAGACAAAGCTAAATATCCTTGTATAAACAATATATTATATATTAAAAAGGACAGATCATTGTGTAAAAATGAATACATTTTTTAGTATTATATTATTTTTATAATTATTATTAAGTTGACGGCATCTCAGGTTTAATACAAACAACAAATGTATTGAATTAATCTGTTTTTGTTAAATGTTACAAGCGTGTCAAAACATTACAGATTGATGAATAAATCAAATAATTAGATTTTGTGTATTCAGTTGTGTCAGTGATGGTTAGTAAACACCTCTACATGCAGAACACATCGTCATACATGTGTCAGCTGTTTCAACACTATCTAGACGTAGAGGTTATCTCCACCACAACATCTGTCCTGTTGGGAAGTTACAACACAGCCGAGCTGTGGCAACAGCATTTTAGGCAATATTTAAGTCGCTGAACTTTCTACAGAAAATGGATTTGTTTCCTATCTGTTGAAGATGTTTATCTCCTGTGACCTTGTGTCAGGCAGTTTGAGGAAGTTACAAACTCATGCTACATTATATTATTATAAGATTATCATGTTTTTATAACTTTAAAGATTCTTCTTCAGGTAAAAGGTGGAAATTAACCCTTTTTTGGTAAATTAATGAAGAGATGAAAAAAAGTGGTAATGTTTGAATATGTGTCCATTACTTTTATAATTATATTCCTTTAGTCATCAATTTTCTAAAACATTTAAAAAATGAAAACTACAGTTAACATTTAATTTTCAAAGATTCTGCTTTTCAGTGGACAATATTCAAATGCAATAAGAGAAACAGCACCTCCAATCTATTGCATTTATATTTGCATGTCACCACACTCTCATCAAGACAGGGTTTAAGTCATGACGTCATTCACATGGTTTTAAGTAGTTTTATTGTGTTCACATCGATGATGGGGGAACAGTGAACCAACTGTAGTCCAATAATGTTAGGACAATCCAGGAGAACAATCCTAAATATACACCAAATGCAGCCAGCAGTTATGAACCAGCATTGTGATGATCATCATTCACCTGACCTCAGTCTGAGCAGGTGTAGCATATCTTCATCAAGGTATTATAATCTGAAATGTTAATTTCAATTTACTGTATCATAACTTGATTTATATCTTTACTTTTGATGTACTTTACTTTTTTTAATTTAACGTGACATAACTTAACATATCTTTACTTATATTTAACCAAACTTACATAACTTAATCAACTAATTTATATTTAATTTAACGTATCTTAATCTGTATTTAATATTTAACTTGTCTTACTATTTAATGTATCTCAATGTGGGTTAATGTCAGACGTGGCGTGACGTGATGTGATGAGGATGAGGTGTGGTGTGGCGTGGCATGACGTGGTGTGACGTGGCGTGGCATGATGAGGTGCCAACGGTCAAGCTGCTCCCACAATAGCTCAATGGGGTTTAGACCTGGTGACTGCACTGGCAGCTCCATTACAGATTACTGAAAATCCCTTTTACCCTGAACAAATGTCCCACCTTACCAGCACCAAGGCAACCCCAGGACCATCACGTTACCCTCACCATGCTTGACAGAGTCTGGCTCTTCCAGCTCTTCTGTGTCTCACAAATGTTCTTCTGTCTGATCCAAACACCTCAAACTTTGATTTGTCCGTCCATAACACTTTTTTCTAGTCTTCCTCTGTCCAATGTCTGTGTTCTTTTGCCAATATTCATCTTTTTCTTTTTTTGGCCAGTCTCAGATATAACTTGTTCTTTGCCACTCTGCCATGAAGGCCAGCATTCTGGAATCGCCTTTTCACTGTAGATGTTGACACTGGTGTTTTGTGGGTACTATTTAATGAAGCTGCCAATTGAGGACCTGTGAGGCATCCATTTCTCAGACGAGAGACTCTAATGTACTTATCTTTTTGCTCAGTTGTGCAGCGGGGCCTCCCACTTGTTTTTCTACTCTGGTTAGAGCCCGTTTGTGCTGTTCTCTGAAGGGAGCAGTAGCCTTCATTTCTAAGAACAAGAAGAGACTGTCGAGTTTCACATGAAAGTTATCTTTTTGAGTTTAATCAACCCGACAAATGTGATGCTCCAGACATTCAAACTGCTCAAAGGAAGGTCAGTTTTATAGCTTCTCTAACCAGCTTATCTGTTTTCAGCTAACAGCTAACACGATTACACAAGGGTTTTCTAATCATCCATTAGCCTTCTGGTGCAATGAGCACATTGTACCATTATAACACTGGTGATAGTTTCTGGAAATGGGCCTCTATACATGTAGATATTGCACCAAAAACAAGACATTTACAGCTACACATTAGCAATGTATAAAGTGTATTTCTGATTCCTTTATCATCATTGAAATAAATAGTGGTTTTCTTTCAAAAATATTTATTTGTTTTTTATAAATATTACAAAAAATAAAAATATAATGTTAAAAGATCTTAATATTCTCTCTCTGTCTCAGATGGGTGAGTGACAGGTGCCCGGTGGACAGGACTTACTGCAGCTCCTCGTGCCATCTGTTCAGTGCTGATAGAGCTTGTGTTCTCGCAGACTGAACGCACTCAGGTTCTCTGTTTAGAAGAAGTTTTAATTCACAAAAAAAACATGAATAAGAAAAAGAAGGATCTAATGTTTTTACCTCTGGATGTTGGAGGTTTTATTGTCAGTGAGCTCTCACTCTGTTGGAGGTTTTATTGTCAGTGAGCTCTCACTCTGTTAAAGGTTTTATTGTCAGTGAGCTCTCACTCTGTTGGAAGTTTCATGGGACTGTTTTATCAGCTCTCAGAGACCTGGACTTCAGTGAACCCTGCCTGAACCTGGACTGTAAAGATCCTCTGAGATCAACTGGTTTCTATTCTGCACACACAGTAAGTAGAGTGATAATTAGAAATAGACATTTTGTTTGTTACTCATAAAGGTAAAAATTAAATATTAATGATATATAATAAATGCAATAAAGCAATTCAAAACACATACACATACACAGAAAGTGTACAATAAAGATAGTTAGGATCAGTTCAGAGAAAGATAATACAATTATAAAGAAATACAGATAACAACAAACTAATAACAAAATGTGTTTCAGTCTGTGGTTTACTTATTAAGAATTATTATTATTTATAAGCAAGCTGTTCAGTTAATGCTGCTGCAAAATAGAAATAAATCTAAATACATAAATAATTAAACTGATTGATTTGAACATGATTGCAGATCTTCATTGTGCTGCAGGCCAACATTCTTCTGAACTCCACTTTCAACAAACTCTCAGCAGGACTCAAACAAGTGACACCTGAGGTGACGACACGCTAAGGTGGAGGAAGAGGAGGAGGAAGACCAGGAGAGGTGGAAAAGTAAAGGAGGAAAGGGAAAACTAATAATAAGAAGAGGCAGTGCATCTGAGACACATGTTGGCCAGGACCACCGACGAAGAAACAGAGAAAACACCAGAAAAAAAAAAAGAGGAAGAGGATGAAGAGTCAGTGATGACAACCTGGAATGACAACCCCACCGTCCAATCAGATGCTCTGGTAAACCTGGATGGCAGTTCGGACTCAGGGGAGGAGGCAGAAACAGTGCTGTCAGAATCTAACAGGGAGGTGTTACCTTGGCAACAGAGGGAGGAGGAAGACCATGATGAAGAAGAGACGCGGGCGGTTGCTTCATCTCCGGATGGACGATTCCTCAAATTCAACATCGAGATTGGACGAGGATCCTTCAAGGCGGTTTACAGAGGACTGGACACTGAGACCACAGTGGAGGTGGCCTGGTGTGAATTACAGGTATTACATACACACTAATACACATGTTAACAAACTAAGTGCATAAAACACAAAGACCAGTGCATCTAAACAAATGAAAACAAAGCTAGACAGCTCTGACATTTCCTGTTTTCATTTGCCAACAAAAAGTGCCAAAAATAGTCTTCAGAATGAAAGTTCACAATGAACCTGCTAGTAGAGGCTAATTTAGCCTGGAGCTACTAGCCTCCAGCAGAGATGAGGAGCTTCTTTCTAACTACACATACACAGATTGTATATAAACATGGACGAGTCTGCACAGTGGTCAGGTGGGATGTCTGTGGGAAATGCACCCAAAATTTGACTGACAGCCATCCCGCCGCTAAGAACCGAGTGAACATTGTTACAGGAAACAACAGCTAGCTATGTTATGTTTCTATATTTTATTATGTTATTTTTGTCATTTTTATCAGTAGAAGTCGTGTCACATAGTTTACATATGTATTTTACCATTTTATGTGGTGTTTTCTTTTGTAGGGCTTTAGCTATTGTAATGCACACCACTGTCACTGCATCCTGGGCTTAGCACCACTCAAACTGATTGATTGGTTTCAAGATATGCAAACAAACCAAACTAGTTTTTTCCCTATAGCAGAAATGATAGTGGCTGCAGCTGGACCTTTGTCTATTAATGGTCTGGCTATACATGAAAACATTTTCTAAAGTGTTCCTTGTTGGACACAAGATGTCTCCTCCTTCACCGTAAAGTCAAGTCTCAGTGTTTGGATGGAGGATTTAAGTTTCCACATCACTTGTGTCAGTGTGTGCCATGATTGGCTCCAAACTAGTTGTGAACATCTACTGACTGTGTGGACACACTGTGGATTTTAACCTCCATCACTGACACTGAAAGCACATTTGAAGCAGATCTTTGAACAGCCAGTATGAACAGGAGCAATGATTACAGTCACTGTTCATGTGGACACCTGACTGATGCTTTAACACACTGGAAACATGTGAACTGGTCCTTTAATGTTATATTTTTATTAGTTATTAGTTCTCAGACAATTTTTATTTTTGAAAAGGTGTATAAAATTCTCTTTTATTTATTGTTTTTGTTGTTATTATATTCATAAAAAGGAACATGGAAGATTATTTTTACTATAACAAATACTCAGATGAGTCGGTTGTGTCAATGTTTGATGAGGATATTTGTTTTGAAACCATTTCACACTTACAATATCTGTTGTATGAGTAAGAGCCTCACTCAGCCTGAACTCAGTTTTATACATTAATTGAAGTCTCACCCATTAATCTCTAATGAGTGGTTGTTTTGACAGGGAACACCACAGGAATATAAATGTTCAATAAAACACCCCAAATGTGATAAAAAATTATCACAATGTATTTATTCAGATGACCTGTGTGTTTGGGGATAGAAAACCTGGTAAATTGTTTTTAAAATGCTTTTTTTTCATCTCGAAATGTTATAAACCTTTTTCTTAATATTACAATTTTTTTTTCAAGAAAAACTATAACTTAAAAACACAACTTTTCTCTTTTTTTAAATACTAAAAAATATAAATTTTTAGTTGAAATATTACAATTTGCTTCTCAAAACATTAATTTACTACTATAATGTCTCTGATAAAATTAGGATTTTTTCTTTCTATGACTGTCTCTCAACATATTATACCTTTTGTCTCAAAATGATATGAAATTTTTTTCTGAATGAAAAAGAAAAGTATAACATTTTCTCTTGAAATATTACAGCTTTATTTGTTAGATATTACTATTATATTAAGTTCACCATCAATTCATTACTTTTTTCTCTAAATATTGCAAAAATATTGCAAATGACTGGAAGTTCTGGCTGATTTAACATCTGATAAAGTGTTATCAGTGACTCAGCTGCTGTTTGTACCGTACACAGTATCTGATCAGACACACTGCTGGTTCATGTTGATAACAGCACACACACACACACACACACACACACACACACTGTGTGTCTGTGTGATGACCTTCCTGTTGTGTGTTTGGGGTTGTTACAGCTTCATCCAGTCATCACCAACTCTGTCCATTGTCTTCAATGTAAAATGCTTGGTTCAAGGTAAAACTTTATTATACCCAAGGAGCAACAAACAGCAGTTGTCACAGAAAGAAACACCAGCCAACCCACACACAGACCACAATACATCCATAATTTGTTAAAAACGGGGGGGACAACAAATCACAACACACTGTTCAACAGCCTGATGGAGGCTGGAAAATAATTTCTAAATCTATTTGTTCTGCTTTTGGATGCTACTTATCGTTGGCCTGATGGCAGCAGCTTGTATTCTATGTATTATATGAGTGAGTCACACGCTATGGCCTCGGCTTTCTATAAGGCTCTGACTCTATATAACACTGACAGTTCACTTATATTTATGCCAGCAGCCTTAATACAAAAACTCACAATCTGCTCCAACCTTTTCCTGTTTCTCAGGGTGAGTGACTCAAACCAACAAATAAAAAAAAGTTAAAACTGACTTAATAAAAAAAGAATAATACATTTTCAGAAAAACAGCATCAATGTTAAATTTAAATTAAACATTTTTATAGTATATAGTAGTTTTATTTTATAATACTTTTTATTTGTTTTTGTTTTTTAATTTACTGACTGATACGGCTTTCCTATGGTGGCCAGCAGTGATATCATGTCAGCAGATCATCTGTGTGATGATGATGATGATGATGATGATGAGGGCTCTGTGTCCATCTTACTGCTTCTCTCTGAGACAAAAGAGACACAAAACGTTTTACTGAGTGTCTGATTAATTTCTCATCTTTGGCGTTCAGACTCATCGTCTGAACAGGGTGGAGCGTCAGAGGTTCGAGGAGGAGGTGGAGATGCTAAAAGCTCTGCAGCATCCCAACATCGTCCGATTTTTCGACTCCTGGAAGTCGACGTTGAAGGGCTACAAATGCACGATCCTGGTGACAGAGCTGATGACATCCGGGACACTCAAGACGTGAGTCCACAACCACACTCACCTGCTCACTTTTACTACTGGTTTCTATTTTATATTTTAATTAATATTCTTTATTTTTGTATAGTGCACTTCAGGATACAGATTGTATATAATTGTCAGGTTTTGAACCAACCTGTTTAAAACATCATATCCTACATCCACAATAAGATCAGATAAATTTATTGATCCCACAGCAACAAAAAGGAAACACGATAGATTAAAAAACCTGAAATACTACATTTATTATGATTATGATTACATTTACCAGCACATTTTATTGTTATGCTATCTTCCTCTGCTGAAACCTCTACATGTAAAATGATTGTTAATATGATTGTTGTTATTGTTGTTATTCTAAATACAAAATTAAGCATTGAAAAACAAGAATGAAATGTTTTGAACATCCACTTAATCACCAGACAAGAATCCAACATTTCTGCAGAAAACAAGTTTTAAGCTTAATAAAAAAACAAAAATTGATCAAGATATAAAACTTTGTTAAAAAAGGACCAGAATCACCAGATTTTTAATTTGGCTGGTTGGAGTCTTTGAAAACTGTGCAGCTTGTTTCAGAAACTGACGTTTGCTTTGTATCGCTATTTTGCCTGTAGCTACTTGCGCAGGTTCCGTCAGATGAAGCTGAAGTTGCTGCAGCGCTGGAGCTTCCAGATCCTGAAGGGGCTGCAGTTCCTCCATTCGCGTTGCCCCCCCATCCTGCACCGAGACCTCAAGTGCGACAACATCTTCATCACCGGACCAACTGCCTCCGTCAAGATTGGAGACTTGGGCCTTGCCACACTCAAGAAGGCATCGTTTGCCAAGAGCGTCATCGGTAAGAACACAGAGCAGTACGGAGAGCCAGCAGAGTCACTTTTAAACAGCTCATACATGATACAATACATTAAAAGATGTAGCACTCATGTGTGGTGCATTTAGGAACCCCGGAGTTCATGGCACCAGAGATGTACGAGGAGAAGTACGATGAGGCCGTTGATATTTATGCCTTTGGTATGTGCATCCTGGAGATGGCGACATCTGAGTATCCGTACTCCGAATGTCAGAACGCTGCTCAGATCTACCGCAAGGTCACCAATGTAAGTCCCCTCCGAACTGAGAGCTGTCTTCTTCCTGTCTTTGTCCACATGTTTCACTCAGTTTGTCTCTTAGGGAATCAAACCAGACAGCTTCTTCAAAGTGAAAGTTCCGGAGCTGATGGAGATCATTGATGGCTGCATTCGGACCAACAGCAGTGAGAGGTGACGTCTCCAGTCATGCCGCCATGTTTCTAACCTGTTTTTGGTGAGTTGCTTCAATGTCATTCTCTTGCTGTTACTGCAGGTTCACGGTCCAGGACCTGTTGGATCACTGGTTCTTCCAGGAGAAGCTGGGTGTCCATGTGGAGCTCGCTGAGGACGACGACGGCTTGAAGCCAGCGCTGAAGCTGTGGCTGCGAATGGATGGCAACAAGAAGCTTCATGGGAAATACAAAGACAACAAAGCCATTGAGTTCCTGTTTGAACTGTACAAAGATGTCCCCGAGAGGGTTGCCCAGGAGATGGTACCCTCGCCGCCATGTTGATGACATCACCTGACCCACTGGACTGACCGGTGAAGGTGGACTCACCGTTCTCTCTCTCTGTCTGTCTCTCAGGTGCTGCTGGGTTTTGTGTGTGAGGCCGACTATAAGCTGGTTGCCAAGGTGATCAGACACCGTGTGACAGCCATAAAGTGTCAGCGGGAGAAGCAGCGTCGCCTGGTGGGGGAAGCTCTGAACCGCCAGCAGGAAGCTGTCATTGAGCAGGTGTCTGACCACACGCCCCCACCTGGGGCTTCCAGTCAGGGACCTGCACCTGCCACCAGCATGACTGCAGCTGGCAAGGTGGTGTTACAACGTCTTTCTCAAAAAATTATCAGATATGTTTGAAAGCTCTGTTATAAAACAGGCATCATCTCCTGCTAGCTAAATATCTATCTATATTTAAAAGAGATTTTATTGACAAACAAATAAAACAGATTTTCAATAGTAAAATAATTTTAAAAAGTTTGTCACACACACACACACACACACACACACACACACACACATATATATATATATATATATATATATATATATATATATATATATATACATATGTGATATTCAAGACAGCTATAAATACCTTGGCATCCCACAGGCTATGGGAAACCATGAAGAGGCCACAAGGAAGTCAACCACAGCCAAATACCTCCAGAGAGTAAGACAGGTCCTGAAAAGCTGAATGTAAGAACAAGGTCCGAGCCTTTAACATGTATGCACCAGTCATCAGATACCCCGCGGGTATCATAAAATGGCCAAAGGAGGAGATAGAAGCCACAGATATCAAGACTAGAAAGCTCCTCACCATGCATGGGGCGTCTCACCCCAAGTCTAGCACCCTGAGGCTGTACACTAAGTGGAAAGAGGGAGGCCGAGGGATGAACTGCTAGGTGAATGTCTCAGGTAGCAGAACCTTGATGAGAGTTCAGAGGAGGAGGAACATGTACCCCTGACAGATAGAGGAAGTGGCTGATATCAAGAAATCCTACCAGTAGCTGGCTGATATCAAGAAATCAAGAAATCCTACCAGTAGCTGGTAGGATTTCTTGATATCAGCCACTTCCTATATCTGTCAGGGGTGATATCAAGAAATCCTACCAGTAGCTGGATAATGCAGGACTGAAAGACTCAGAGGCACTAATCATGGCAGCACAAGAACAGGCCATAAGCACAAGAGCCAAAGAGGCCAGGATCTACCAGAGTAGATCAGATCCAAGATGCAGACTGTGCAAAGAAGCCCCTGAGACAGTCCAGCACATAGTAGCAGGGTGTAAGATGCTACTGTAGATGGGTCAGCGTACATGGAGAGGCACAACCAAGTGGCTGGGATAGTATACAGAAACATCTGCAACCATTATAGAATAGAAGCACCCAAATCCCAATGGGCCATACCACAGAAGGTGGCTGAGAACAACAGGGCCAAGATCCTGTGGGACTTCAGCTTCCAGATTGACAAACAGATCCTGGCTAACTAACCGGACATAGTGGTGGTAGACAAAGAGCAGAAGAGGGAGGTGGTGATAGATGTGGCGATCCCAGCTGATGCCAACATCAGGAAGAAGGAACATGAGAAACTTGAGAAGTATCAAGGGTTGAAAGAGCAGCTGGATGATGTGGAAGGTCAAGGGTAGTGTGGTCCCTGTGGTAGTGGAGGCACTTGGGGCAGCACCAAACTGGAAGAGTGGCTCCAGCAAATCCCAGGAACAACATCTGAAGCTTCAGTCCAGAAGAGTGCAGTCCTCCAAACATCCAAGATACTGCGCAGAACCCTCAAACTCCCAGGCCTCTGGTAGAGGACCCGAGCTTGAGGATGACACGGATACCACCCCCCTGCAGGGATGAGAAGATTTTTTGTGCTGCTATATATGAGTTGTTCTGTCAAGCTAAAACAATGAAACTAATACAAATAAAACAAAGACTTGTATTCATACATTTTAAATCAAAACTAAAACCTAAATTAAGCTTTTTAAAAAAAGTGAATTAAATAATAATTTGATTAAGAAAAAAATTTGCATATTGATGTTGCCAGTTATTAGTGATGGAAAGTGACTAAGTACAGTTACTCAAGTACTGTTAGCAATGTTTTAAAAAAAATTAATTTTCAATAAAAACTGCTACAGGCCCCGCCCACGGTGACATCATCAGCACTGTCGTTGAGCAGCCTGGTGGATTCTGGGATCGGCAGCATCTCTAGCAGGACAAAAGGAGACGAGGAGGACGAGAAGACCAAACACACATCATACTCCTCCGCTACAAGTTAGGACATTATTTTAAAATTATTTTGATTTATAACTAATTTATACTTCTTATAATATAGATATTATATAATTATATATATATATATATATATATATAAATTATCATGTATTATGTCTTATGTGTTATACAATTAATTTATTCATATTTTTAAAACATTTGGCAGCGGACTGTGATTTGGACAGCTCATTCAGCTCCTCTGGTGTCCAGGAAAAGGACACTAACGCCACACCCTATGTTTATGTCCCCGCCCCTGCTACCATGGCTGCAGAAACCCTTCGACATCAGGCTCCTTCCCCTGTGACCCGGACATCGAAGCCTCCACCCCTTCCTGTGCTGCGTTTCCCTAAGGTGATCAGGGACGGGCATCAAATATAAAATGTATTTACTAAATTGAGATTAGGGTGCACTTTAAACTCTTATTTACAACTTTAAAACATAACAACAAGTTGAAGGTTGGTAGTTTGATCCCTGACTCCTCCTGTATGTTGAAGAAGGCATAGTTTTTGCAAATTAAAAACTGGCTGCTCTTTGGCCCACCTTTTTCCTTTGGAATCAAAAACAAACATGTCTTCACCAGTCTATATTCTTCTGTTTGCGTCAGAGCATCGCTGTGTCCCATACTGCTGAGCGACCACCATCTGGATCAGCCAGCGGCTTCTGCTCACCTGTGGACAGGTAGCAAATATGTGTTTACTGTAGGGGTGTGCCAAGATAAAAATTTGGAAATCGGTCTCGCGAGATTTGTTGTCCAACAAGCAGCCGGAAAACACATGCATAACTATTTGCGACGTCCCCCCCACTTTTAAATTGTGATCCAACAAGCAGCCGAATGACGTCCGAAAACAAAAAAACAAAGTTAAATAAAAGTCTGTTGTCCAGGCATTCATATTTGTAATTTAGTTTTCTTAAAATTTCGTCTCGTTTCGATCTCGTGAACTCAATCTCGTGTCTGGTCTCGTGAACTGAGTGTCTCGTCACACCCCTAGTTTACTGCTAAACTTATGAGGATGTTCACTGAAATGACCGTAACCTATAGCCAGTAGTCGAGTTCGAGCCGAAACCAGGGGGGGTGATGGTCCAGCGGGGGGGGGTGACCATTTTAGAAGAGGGATGATTTTGACCATTTTTCCCCGCAGGGGGGATGCCATCCCCCCCATCCCCCCTCAACTCGAGTACTGCCTATAGCTCAGTTGTTTTATGATGTTGTCATTTTGTCTGAAATTCATTATGGTCGGGTCAGCATACCACCCTGAACACGCCCGATCTCGTCTGATCTCGGAAGCTAAGCAGGGTCGGGCCTGGTTAGTACTTGGATGGGAGACCGCCTGGGAATACCAGATGCTGTACCCCCTTCCCATGGGCCCACCACCCATGGGAGAGGTCTAACGGTGCAAAGAGAGATGGGCGGCAGTCGGAGGCGGGGACCCTGGCGCTCTGACCCCCGGTTCCCTGCTGAAGCTGCTGCCCCCGCGACCCGACAAACGGATAAGCAGAAGATGAATGAATGAATGAATGATTCATTATGGTCCTCATAAACACCAGGTCTTCATTTGGTCAATAATTTTGGACTGTTTCTCACATTTATGTGTTTCATTTTGTCTCGTTATTTCTATTTGTTTGAAGCTACGCCTCTGATGTGACCTCAGGTTTGAGTGATGGAAACGATGGTCAATCAGACAGGAGCAACCAGGAAGTGACCGGACGGTCGGCCTCAAAGCAGTTGAGGAGGAAAGCGAGGGCTCGTCTGAGAATTACAGGGGTGAAAACTTGAGTACCATCAGAATTCATATATAATAAACAGACAGGTGACAAATTAAAATAAAACCCAACTTAACATGTCTTAGTAAGTTGTTGAGCCACATGGGGAAGAGACTACTCTATCAGGATAGAAATGTTTTATCATGGGATAAAGGCGATCACTCAGAACAACTTTGTATTGATCTGAAAAGTGGAAATACATAGTTGTCCCCTTAGAGGGACAAGTGGGACAAACCATGCCAGCAGAATGCCCCTCACAGCATAACAGAGCCACTGCATCCCCTCAATGTATGTTTCTCCACTAATTTATTTAGGTGTTTCCTTTAACTTGTCACCAGCCTGTATATACTGTATGTATATATGTATGTGTATATCATGATGTGTGTGTGCAGGTGTCGGACATGGGAGACCGGGTGGTGGAGTGTCAGCTGCAAACTCACAACAGTAAGATGGTGACGTTTAAGTTTGACCTGGACGGAGACAATCCTGAGGACATCGCCTCTGTGATGGTGAGGACCACCAGCTAATGAGAGCTGGGTCACATTAAATGAATTCATCAGTACAAACATCAGTATTTGTTAAAGAGGTCTTGTTCACAACAAAAACAAAACTAAAACTAAATAAAAAGTGACTTCTGAAAAATAAATCTATGCTTTACAATTTCCAAAGTCTTATTGAACAAGTTATATTTACAAATTACAGGATTAGCGGTAAAGTCAAGACAATTTTGCTTATGTATCTCCCAAAAACATTCAAAACTCAGCATCCTTCTACCAATATATTCACTATCTCTCCTCTGGACATGTCTGAACCATCTCAGTCTGGCCTCTCTGACTTTATCTCCAAACCCTCTAACATGTGCTGTCCCTCTGATGTACTCATTCCTGATCCTATCCATCCTGGTCACTCCCAAAGAGAACCTCAGCATCTTCATCTCTGCTACCTCCAGCTCTGCCTCCTGTCTTTTCCTCTAGCTTCAGACTCATCACTCTCTCTGACCTCCAGGACACTCCTAACAAACTCCTCCTTCAAGATAACTCCTACTCCATTTCTCTTACTATCTACACCATGATAGATCAACTTGAACCCTGCTCCTCAGCTTCTAGCCTTGCTACCTTTCCACCTGGTCTCCTGGACACATAGTGTATCTACCTTCCTCCTCTGTATCATGTCAACCAACTCTCTACCTTTTCCTGTCATAGTGCCAACATTCAAAGTCCCTACTCTCAGTCCTAGACTCTTGTCTTTCATCTTCTCTCTCTTCCTACGAACACAACAGTAGTAGTCCAATGTAGTTAAATATTTTAAGTACATATATAACATTCTTATATACAATTTTACTTGTTATCCTACCCAGTAATACAAATTATAAAGAGGTTTTCACTACATTCTGTCCAACATTTTGATGTTACTGATAAACTAGCGTCTTGAATTGGTGTCTGTATTTTATCTCTATTCAAGTATATCCCTTGATCTTCCTCCCATTCGTTTTTTAGCTTGTACATCAGCACTGTGTAAATAACTTCTAACCTGAAAATATCTAAAAAAGTGAGAGTGGTCATCTATATTCTGACTACTTTATCCTCTCTGGATCTGTTTTCATTTAATTCAGTTACATTTCTTTCAGTTCTGTTTTCTGTGTGTGTTCAGATCCACAGAGACTTCATCCTGCCTTCTGAGTGGGAAGGATTCATCCTCCGCATGTATGAAATCATCAAGAGAGCAGAGTCCATGATGCATCAACGGGTGGCAGTAGACACCAAAAGGTTGTCTCAGCTGAGCGCTTCCATGCTGCCTGAGTCCATGGTGTGTAAAGTCATATTTCTCTGAATAATTACATAGTCAATAAAACATCAGAAAACTGTAAAAAGGAACACAATTATTTGAGTCAAAGGTGGCATCTTCAAATGTCTCGTTTTGTCCAACCAACATTTCTAAACCCCAAAACATTCAGGTTATAAAAGAACCACTGGGCGAATGAAGAGTTTTCAGACTGATAAATTACTAAAAAAATTATTATCAAACTTTGAATTATATCGACCACCATAACCTTTTTCTTGTATTTCTTAATTCATTTTATTTTTTCTTCAGACGAATCTGACAGCCCAGAGCCTCTCCAAAAGTCCGTCCTCATCTTCTCTACCTGGTGAGGAAAGAAGGAAAAACCGGTGGGAAGGGGTTCATCTTTACACTTGATTGAGTTGATTGATTGAATTGTCTTCCTATCAGTCGTTGTAAATGCTGATCGTTCCCCAATGAAGGGTGTGGACTTCAACATCGACCCGGAGGCCACGCCCAACATCAGCCCACTGAGGTCACAGTCCTTCCACACCTCATCAGGTATGTGAGCATGGTTGTAATTTATCATAAACAGCTGATATGGACTGTCCCCCTTTTTAATTTACAGACTCAGTTTAGGTAAATCTCTTTCTCCCAAGGAAATGTCCTGGGGCCTCTGCTGTTTCTATTAAACCTTAAATATGGTACTGTGCAAACATTTTAGGCACTACAGTGATCTGCTGACAGTGTTCATAAAAGGAGGACATTTTTAACATTTTTAACATATTTTCTACTGTTCAAGGGGGGAGAATAGTATTTTCTCAGTATTGGGGGAAAACAACATCCATGTATTTATAAATAATCTAATCTCAGTTTTAAAAACTTTCTCAAAATCATGACATTTTTGTTTTTATAATAATTTCATTTCATCAATTTTTCCAGGATATTTGTAGCTAATATGTAAAACCTTTAGAAAAAGACAGACTATCATCATGTTGTTTTGAAAGAGGAATGATTTAAATTTCAAATGAATACATATAACAGTGTACTCACAGTTGTTGTTATGTAGAATTTTTCCTCATTTGATGGAACTAAGCTAGCAGTTTCCTAATGGTTCCAGTCTTTGTACTAAGCTAGACTACCTGGACCTACCTGTACTAGAAAACATAAGTGACTATGAAATATTGTGTAATATGTATGTGTGGAAAATCTACTTTTTAAATTTAGTTTAAAGATTAATTGAACCATTAATGTTTTAATAATCCTAATTGTGAATGTTTTAATTACTTAAGATATAATCTTTCTTGTCTCTCCAGCTTCCTCCTATCAGCCCCCCCCCTACCCCCATCATTACACCAACCCAGACTCCACCCCTCTGGCTGCCCCACATTTCCCCCCTCCTCCTCCACAGTATCACCTCCAGTCCCCTGCCTACTCCCCCTACATCGCCTCCTACCCCACCCAGAGCTCCACCCCCTCCACCTCTTGCTCAGCACCCCCTCCCCTGCCCCACTGGCCCCCCCCTGAACAACCACTCTTCTCTCTGGCCAGCATGCTCTCTCTGGCAATGAGTGTGGCCCAGTCCTTCATGCCACCTGGGCCCCCAAACCAGGGCTTTCACCCTCACCCCCAGCCCCTGTCTCCCTCGTTCCCCTCCCTCCAGACTCCACTCTCTTCCCCCATGTCTCTATCCCCAGGCCTGAAGCTCCACTCTCCAAGACACGCCTCCTTCTCAGCTCCCGTACACCCCCAGCTGACCTACAGCCCCCCCGCCACTCAGACAGGTTCTGCTCCTGACAACCACCAGAGGGCATCGCTCTGTCAAAGTCCAGATACACCTCAAGTAAGAAAGAATCAGCTCAGGTGAGCTTCTGTTTAAATGTGACAGTGGCTCACCTTTGTAGGAGGTAGAACTTGGAAATATTCCTTCCTTCATTCATGTTTTCACTCAAATAATTCATTCATTGCAGCATCACAGTTCAGTTCAGCTGAAGGTCAGCTCAGCTCCACCCCTTCATGGTGAGTCGCTGCTGACATCACAGCGTCCCAGAGGAGGGCTGTCTAACTCCTCCACCTCCTCCATGCCGGTCTCCACTTCTCACAACACAGTATAGTTATTTTCATTAACTTTCTATGATATACAGATTATTATTTTCTCATGATTGTGTTTATTCTGTCTGATTTATTTTATGATGATGATTCTCTCTTCCATGTCTAGATGTCCTCCTTTGTCTACCCATTACCCACACTGTCACCCATACAGGAGGGTAAGACATCCCCACCATCGCCACTGAAATCTTTTAATATGAGTGCAGATGTTATTGGATGTTCTTTTAAAGTTTCATTTAATTTTGAGAGTCTTGCCATGACTGTCCTCCCAAGAAAAACAACACAACACAATGATGATGAGATACATTTAAAAAGAAAATACAGCAAGCTGAATAGATCAAAAGTGGACAATACTCAGTAAAAACAATTTCACACTGAAGTGAAGTGGTTTGAATTTATTTGCACATTTTCCAAATTCAGAATAAATCTACAGCACCTGAAGCAGAAGACAAGTTTGGTCCTGTGGTCCAATCCATCATAGATGTCATATTAGGTGGTGAATGTCTTTAGGGATGAAAAGTTAAGAGATGAACAGGGTTTATTACGCCCCTGTGTCAGAGAGGATCATTCGACGTTATCACTGTGAGGAGATAGTGTGATGTTATAGTAATATGTTATATAGAGTCCAGAAATAAATAATTAAATGTCAGACTTTAACACCAGAAAGTGTTGTTTGCTCCCTGTTTCCCAACAGTATTTTGTGACTTTGGGCTATATAAATAAAATTTGATTTGATTTGATTAATCACTGACCAGATAGTCATGAAATATATCCTGTCGATATTCCTGCTCTACAGAGGATGAACCTTTTGATTTGAATTCTGTTTCTCTTTCAGTGACAAAACCTGTGGTCTTCAGGGCTGGCCGTTTCCAGGTGACATCCTCCAAAGACACTCCTGCACTCCGTCAGGCTACACCCACCCACTCCCCGCCTTCCTCCAGGCTGAACCAATCAGAGAGCTCAGAGAGCAGCACGGAAGAGGAGAGCAACTCAGAGAGTAGCGCCAGCACAGAGAGGGTCTCCCCGCCTGGGTATCATCGTCTGGATTACCATGACAACCCTGGAGGACAGGAAGAGAAGAGGAGAGGGGTAGATGAGGAGGAAGAGGAAGAGAAGAGGAGGGGAAGTCGGAGGTTGACTGTCAACCTTTGGGAGGGTTTGGCCAGCAGCCCTGGGCTGAGCAGTAGCAGCTTCAGCCAATCACGGACCTGCTCTGCACCCTACATGAGCTCTGACGAATCAGAGGGTGAGAATGAGGAGATGTGGGCGGAGGTGCAGGAGCTGCGAGAAAGGTGAGAGATTGTGATTGATTAGGTGACACCGAGTCTGTTGATTGGATGAAAACATAAGTTTTGTTTTTGGTGAACAGGTGAAGCTGAACACAGTCAGAACGTCTTTACAGAGTTTTCAATATAGTGTAATAATTGTCAACATTTCTTATTTTGTGTACCTTTTTAATTTGGGTGTTGAGTTTGATTGTACGCATCCCAGCTCCCCTGAGTCTTTTTGTTAAGGGGATGTTTTTACCATTTTAACTTCTATATATTTTTTGATAAACACAATCAGATGACATCAGCCCAAACATGATACTAAACTTCTGAACTATACTATGTCCAGATGTAATATTAAAAAGAATTAGGTGAACCTGAGACACCCATGAGTTTTATGATATCAGAAACATGTAATAATCAACGTGACAACACACGGAAACACCTTAGGCTACAGAACAGACAGCCGTTTATTAGCATTGCGAGAAGCCAACAGCTCATCTGCAAAGTAGAAAAACAAAAAAGTGCAAACTTTGTGTTCAGAGCAGGTTGAAGCCCTGACTTCTGACTTGCAGACATGCATGCAGTCGTGCCGTTTTACTGTTCATACACAGAAATACAGCTGAAACAATGGTAAATAAAGTGTATTCCTGTAAATCACTAAATATATTAATAATTAACAGTTTTACAGTTATGAGTGCATTAAATCCCCACATCAGCACTTATTGGTTTCCACATTTTGTCTATACATGATGTATAAATAAAATGATGTTATTATGAATAAAATATGATCAGTGCTTTCAGATTAATATACACACCAGATGATTTTAATAATTGTTACGTGCACGCTCATATTCTGTGCATCTATTGGATGTTATCACTAATGTTTGCCATTTAGTGTGTAGGGTTGTCAGTCATACAACTGATTTTTAATGTCACTTAAACTAACATCTACAGTGGTGGAAAAAAGTTTTTGGACACCCCATTGGTGACCTCATTTTAGTCACAGCCAAAATATTTAACAAATCCCCAAAAAGCCATCAAAAAGTAAAAATGTATTAGTTCCATAAAAAGACATTTTGAGTATTGGGTCATTTTGGAAACACAAATTCTGCTTTATGTCTGTATAAAAGCCAGCACTTTTAAAAAGTTCTTCAGAGACAAAAATGGCTGAAACAAGGAACCTAACGCAGGAAACACGCCTGAGGATACAGACTCTCAGCCAGGAAGTGCAGACGCATCATCATATTCATCATCATATCTGCTTTCCTCTCTGCATTGTTGATATGTTTAGTAGCAAGTTGGTTTGTTTGGTTTCCTCTCTCTTTTAAATAGTGCAGACCAATCACTTTCCCAAGGATGTCTCATTTCATTGGTCTACTTAAATGATTAATTAAGCACTCATATGTGTTTCATCTGAGTCTTTTACCTGCTTGATTTAACCAATGCAGCTGGGGATTCATTTACTTTTGCACATACACTAATTCCATGTTTCATATAACTAATATTTTATACATAGAAACTGGTGATGATAAAATGAGAAAATCATGGTAAAACAACAGAAACATCTAAACTCAAGGGCTTCATATACTTTCAAGCAGCACTGTGCATATGACATTTTAGGTTCATTTAAACATTGATGATAAAGGACAACCCTGGCTCGCTCTCTGCCTGAAGAATAGAAACATGATGAATTATTGGTGATCATTGCTGTCAAGAAAGATTCAAGGAAGTCCTTAAATGGCACATGAATTATTTTTTAAACCCTCTCACCTTTTCCCAGACACCTGGCGGAGGTGCAGAACCTGCAGTCCAATCAGAAGCGAGAGATTGAGGTGCTGTACTGGAGGAAGGGTAAAGTTCCACCCCCTGGCATTGTGTCTCCAGCCATCATGTTGAACCACCGCCAACGTCGCCTCTCCAAAACTGGAAACTACCTTCCTGCTCGCAAAAACAGCCTGCAAAGACTGGAGATGCTGCCCCCTGCTGCAGGTAGGGAGCACTGCAGCCTGCATATTACTCTGCTGGAATCAGATAATAATAATAATAATAATGAAGTGTTTTTACTAATAAAGTGTCTGGAACATTCTGCTGTTGTCTCAGGTATCATGAGGAAAGGCTCGGTCAGCGGCAGCAGCAGTGGAGCTCAGGAGAGGGCAGGGAAAGGCGTGACCTTTGCCCCAGACACGGCTGCATGGTGAGTTCACCGACAAAAACATATCGATAAGAACAACAGTATATCAAAATAAAATTTTGATATATATAAAAAATAGCTTTAAGAAATATTTTTCCTGACTTCATGCTTGAGTTTCTATATGTCGCGGTCAGACGTAAAGAGAAAACACTGATTGTCTTATTTGAAATCTTTCCTTTCCAGTGAGAGGAAAACACTGTTTAATTAAAGATACGATGGAGACCACTGACGAGGAAGACAAGAAGAGGAGTAGCCTCCAGACACGAACGTCATTTTATTTTCAAACCTGCAAAAACATAAAACTCAGCACAAATGTAAAAAAATAATTGGGTTTGATTGGTGACTCAGTAGTTTTTTACTTATGTATACTAGGTAAAATAAGTCCATTTTATTCATACTGTATAGCCCAATACAGTGGAAACCACCTATAGTGATCAAATTTATAGTGATAACCCACTTGTATGGATCATAAAGCTCATTTCTTTATACAAATGTTGTTTAAATAATTTACTCAAGTAGTAGCCTGCATTGTTCATTTTGGGTCTTCTCATGCATGACATGAAATAATGTGCACATAATAAATATACGGATGTCAATTAGATGGCAATCTGCATGATAAATGAAAAAATTAGTTATAATAATCATCTTCTTACAGTAACTAGTTTGACCCAGACAAACTAGTCACATATATAGGTAGTTTCCTCTGTATCAAAATCTGTACAGCAATACAACAACTTCTGTTTTTACACCCTCAATTCAATTAAGGTAAAGTTCCCATAAAAACCCTTTAAAATTGCAGTAGGTAACCTGCATAAAAATCTTTTGTCATATTTGCTGACAGTAGTAGATGAGACACATCATCTGTGAAATAATCACGCTCCTTTGGCTCCATCTCGTGCTCCTAAAGTCATCTGCAAGAATCCACCATGACCAAATCAAAACAACCAATCAGAGCTGGAGACAGAGTGTCAATCACTGTAGACACTCCCCCACATACAAGTTATTTTCTTAATTCAGAAGCTGACTTAAAAGCCATACTGCTACTTTATATATTTCACAAATAGTGAAAAAGTGTTTGACTGCACTATCAAGCAAATCTGTCCAAATTAAACCCAAACAGTCTGAATGAAGATAGATTTTTTGTTTTAATGCTTTTTAGTTTATAACGCATGATGGGTTTTTTTTCTAAATGCTTCATATTTTAGTTTTTCATGTATTATTATCTTTTCTTCTACATCTAATATCTCATGTACAGTCTGTATATCTATCTGTAAAACATATATTTATAGTCTGTATACAGTTAAGTAGTAAGTTTTTGTGTATTATTTGAAGAATATTTATTGAATAATTTGTATATTATTTAAAGGTAATATAAGAAATAATTAGTGTATTATTTAAAGACAATTTATTTAACTATTTATGTATTATTTAAAGTTGGATTATTGAATAATTTATGTATTATTTGGAGAAAGACTGACGTTATCATCTGAAAAGATTTTGTCGTACATTTGAATTTAGAGTGCTCAGGAAACATTTGTGTGCTTTTAAAATAAAAGCACAGCTATATTGGGTTTGACCTTCTATGGGCGTATAGCATTTTTGGCATATCTTGTTGACAATGACAATAAAGATGATTCTGATTCTTCTGATTCTGGCGTTTAAGGTCTGACTACATGCACACAATGCAGTTAACTGATGTATTGGTTACTTCTCTGTTTTTCCACAAGAAGCAATGCCTTTCTAACAGAAAAATTACCTTTTTCAATATGGCTGAAATTAACAAATCATAGTTTTTAGTTATATACACCACACACACACCTTCACTCTTTAATCTAGACCTGGGCATTTTATGGCCCGTGGGCCACATACGGCTCTTTGGTTGACTCTGACGGCTTGTGTAAGGTTAATCGGAAATTACAAACTAGACATATTATCTTATTTTACCTCATGCATGCACAAAAGTTGCATTGCTTTTATTTTGAAAGTAGTATTTATTCATGTACATAATGAAGTATGGCAACATATACAGTATATACTGTATGTATGATAGTTGTCACAAGATGACTTTAGCCCTCAAAAATGTCCGTTAATGCTAAAAAAGAAAGGTAGTTGGCAAATGCAGGCTTTTCAACAAAATTTAGACTGCTAAGTATTGGTTCACTGAAGTTGGAGGTAAAGTTGGATATTTGATTTTGATATTTAGTATTTTCCTCAATGCACCTCAACATCTGCTCCCTGTCCTCTCCTGAAAACACATCTGTGGGCTGCCTGAGTGAGGATTGGCCTCTGAATCAAACACACTTACACTTTGCTCAGTGTCAGTTCAGTTCAGTTCAGTACCTCCGTGTAACAATATGAGACTCATGAGTCAGATTGTGATAATTTCCCATGATGGAGTTTAGATTGGAGTTTTTTATTGTGAAATACTTAGTAGAAATGGGGATACGTCAAGCAACCATCTACATCAGGGTTTACCAAAACTGAGAGCTGCTTCCTGGGTACTGATTAATGCAAAGTGCTACCAGTTTGATACACACTTCTGAAATAGCCAGTTTGCTCAATTAATCTTTAATTAAATGTCATTGTTAATGATTAATGATATTCATCTCTGCGAAGACACTGATCATGTTAATGATTTCTCACAATGAATATCAACAATGATTTAACGAGACAGGAAATAGATAAATATCAATATAAAACACTGTATTTCTATGTTTTGTCTTTGTGCAAATGTTTTTCAAATTGAAAAAATGTTCAAAAACATTTTAATTTTCTTTAACAAATCATGAATTACTTTGCACCACGTTTGTACAAATGGTAAATCATGTAAAATACAAAACTAAACTTTCAAGTTTTTACATTAATATATATATATATATATATGCATATTTGCATGGAAGGTGCTTCTTTATTATTCGGTCCCGAGCGGTTAAAAACTATTAATTGTATGTATTATTGTAATTATTATTGTATTTTGTTTTTGTGTTTATACATGTCATGATGTTTAACACTTTGTAAACAATGTTTTTAAAAAATGCTGTATGCATGGAGACATTGTTAGATGCACTAAATTATAATTTTCAGACCCATAAGGAAGACAATTCACCTGAATGATGCAGTACCTGCTGAATGATCCCAGGGGGCGCCACTGTTCTGACCTAACTGACCTAACCCTCTTCTGTCAAACAGGAAGTGAAGTGAATTCAGGCAGGGTGGAGGGGTGAGGAGGTGGGAAGGGGGTGGCAAGCTGAGACAGGCAGGTCAGGGAAGGGCGGGGCTAGAGTGAGCGAGGAACCTGTTTCTGTGATTTGGACTCACCCCTTCAGAAATACAAGAGAAGAAAACACAAAGACCAGGATGGCTGGATCTGACTTTTACTGCAGGTAAAACACAACAAACTGTTACACTATCAATCAAACTATTTATTTATAGATGTATCAGTCAATCAGTCAGTCTAGAGATGATACGGTCATCTTAGTTTAAGCTGCAGTTTGAACTTTTCTTTCTTGTTCCTTCTACTTTTGTGTTTTGTTTTTTGTGTGCGTGTGTTTTTTGTGTGTGGTTGGTTTTGACTTTAAATGTGAGAACATATCTTTAGTGTAAAGACGGGGTGGGGACTTGGTTTCCTGCTTTATGGGGACCTTCAGTATGTTCCCACACTGATGTTACAGGAACTATGTTGGATTTTGGGGTTAAAACTCTTTGACTTTTTGGTTTTTAGTTAAGAATAGGGTGTGTGTGTGTGTTTGTGTGTGTGTGTGTGTGTGTGTGTGTGTGTGTGTGTGTGTGTGTGTGTGTGTGTGTGTGTGTGTAGGTTGATGGCAGGAATGTGTCGTCGGGTTTGTTTAGTTTGCAGGCAGAGCTGGTTTAACCTCTCAGGATATAAACTTCTGAAATGTTTCTGAAAATCTTTTGTACTTTTAAAATTAAAGACTGAAACAACGTTGAGCATCTGTGGAGCAGCAGGTCTGTCTACTTTTTGTTTTCACATTTTTTAAAACCAGAAATAAAAATACCGGTCAGTGTTGCTGCTTTTGTGGAAAATTAAATGCTGAAAGCAGTTGTTTGATTTGTTGTTGTGTCTTTCTGACTGGAAATTGTCCAGGTGAGCACCAGAAATCTCTCTTTTAAGGTGGACACAGCACAAAACCTTCTGACAGCAGGTACAGCTGTTCTGCAGTCAGCTCTGTCTCCATCCAAATGTTGCACAAATTTGAACCAAATTCACATAATTACAAGATTAAAGCAGATGTTAAATTTCAGACTTTGCTGGAGGTCAGCCTAACTCTGTTTACTAGAAACTATGTTGATATTCGACCAAACTGTAACAGTGAATACATGATTAAACAACGTACCTGCTTGTTCTTTCGCCACAATATCTGATCTTACAGTGAAATTTCTACTTGTAGAAACTACAACATGAACCTTTATCTGGTTGTGTTTAGACTCTTTCGGAGAAAAATGACTGTCTCTGTTTAATACAGAAAAAAGTAGGACATTACATTTGTGAACGCAGCATCACTGTTGTGGCTGTGTATGGTTGTACTCTCTCCGTGTAAGATGCATGTTTTAGTCTTCTGTCGATCGCCTTCACACAAACTAATCAGATAAAAGTGATGGACAAACACGTTGGCGCAGTGATTCATTTTGTCTGTTTCTGCAATAAGTTCAAAACGAATACCTGAAAACTAGTTGACATTTCTGACTCCTAATTTCAAGATAGTTTTGGACTGAACAGCATATTTCAATGAAAGCTGCACAAATAGAAAAAATCAAAATATATATAATATATAATATATAGATATAATGTGCAAACACGCTTGTGGCTTCTTTATACAAAGGACATTAAATATTGTTCTTCCCAAGTGGGGTTCAGGTCTGAACACAGTGCTGGCTATTCCATGACTTGAAGCCTACCATCTTGTTATTTTCCTCTAAGGCAGTGTTGACTGCCTGCAGATGTGCTTTGAATCATTATCTTTCTGTAGGATGAACCTCTGACCAACTAGGAAGAGCTTTTTTTATAGACAGGGTTGTAAATAATCAACAAAAGTTGGGACATATGTAAGAATTCTTTGAATTCATTGACATCCATTGCTGCAGAAAAGCTGTTTTATTCTGTTTCTTGTTAACAAATTGATCCCTGAAAAAGGTTTCATTATAACTCTGTCAATTTACCGCTTACCTTTGTACCACTTAAGATTATTCACTTGAACTACTTCATTTTCAATAAAAAAAACTGGAAAAATGTCAGGGTACTAAAACTTTTGACTGATAGTATATGTCCAATATGTTTTAAGAAATATTTTTTCATATTTTTACTTATAGAAATGTGAAGTGAGAGTTTGTGAACAAAACACGTCGCTGTGGTCCTGCTAAACTATACCTGAACTTTAAACAGACACCTGACAGCCAATCAGAGAGCAGGATTCTCAGTGGGTGTTTTTCAAAGGCCTTGAGGAGATTCCAGAGGTTCCTGCAAAGTAAAAAAGATTTAGTGGTCCTTGAAAAGATTGCAAGGTCCTGAAGCAGGTTGTTCTTGGTGATTTGTTTACATTTGTTTCCAGAGGTCTTTAGGAGGTTTTTGAGGAGTTTGTTGATATAATTATTTTATTTGTGCTTCACACACAACACACTCACAATTTGAGACAGTTAACCTGATGCATCACTCCTGTTGCCATGGTTACCAGCAGTTTATTGAATGTTGATAGAATTGTTTGAGGTGAATGATTTGAACAGACAGCCATTCAGACAGCAGGATTTGTGTACTGAACAACAGTAGCTGTGCATCTCATCTTGTTTTTGTTGTTGTTTTCTCTTGGGGCTTTAGGAGGCGGAGTCAATTGACTTTTATAATTTAAACTTGGTTATTTCTGTCTGTCAACAACATGTGTGCAGCTTTGACTGTAACCACACCCCATACTCACACAGAGGCTAAAGGTTGAATCCACTGAAGATCTTCTCGTACCCTGATTGGCTGTTGGCTTTATGATGTCATGTGACACATGATACAGCAGCCTGGATCTCTTTTCAGTTTCCCTTGTGGAATTCGCCTTTGAATTCCTCGTCTCCTCTGATTGGTGGGTAGGGCATGTTCCTGCCACAAACACTCAAAGTTGGTTTGATGATTGACAGCCCGCTCAGTTTATTTTCTCACACACTTCAGTCCTATGGCTAGTGTGTGTGTGTGTGTTACGTTCCAGCCTGGTGGGGAGGGTGTGGTCGAGAGATAATGTGTGTGTATGTATGTATGTTGTATACCCTGCTGTTTACCCTGCTGTATACCCCTACCCTGTTATAAAACTAATAAGAGCTAACTTACAAACATACTACAAGTAAACTGTCAAACGTGCCTTCACACACGTGGCCCAGGTGTGGCTCGACATGATATTTATGTGTGTGTGTGTGTGTGTGTGTGTATGTATATATATATATATATATATATATATATATATATATATATATAGAGAGAGATTAAGATTAAAGATTAAGATACTTTATTAATCCCACAACGGGGAAATTTACTTGCTACAGCAGCGGAAGGAGGGAAAGAAAAACACAGTCTACATATTTACAGAAAAATTTACAGAAAAAAAAAAAAAAAAAAAAATTACAGATTTACAGAAGTATAAAAAAAAGAGAGAGAGAGATGGGGGTGGGGTGGGTGGTTGCTTGGTTGCTGCATTCCAGCATGTCGAGCCACACCTGGGCCACGTGTGTGAAGGCATGTTTGACAGTTTACTTGTAGTATGTTTGTAAGTTATAACAGGGTAGGGGTATACATCAGGGTAAACAACAGGGTAAACAACATGCAGGGTTTACAAGAAGGTACTAGGGTTTATAACAGGGTAACAAGGTTTCTAACAGGGTACTAAGGTTTAAAACCAGGTAAATTAATTACAAAATGAGTACCAGGGTTTACACAAGGTATACCAATGTTAACAACAGTGTGCCAGGGTTTATCAATAAGATTAATTTCCCAGTTTTTGGGATTAATAAAGTATATCTATCTATCTATCTATTACAATAAAATAAGATAAGATATACTTTATTGATCCCACAACGGGGAAATTCACTTGTTACAGCAGCGGAAGGAGGGAAAAGAAACACAGTGTACATATTTACAGAAAAATGACAGATTTACAGAAAGTAGAAACAGACATGTTCAAGTTCAGGTGTTGTAAAGTCTCACAGCAGAGCAGCAGAGATGAAGGACCTGCGGACCCTCTCCTTCTTACACCGTGGGTGTAACAGTCTGCTGCTGAAGGAGCTGCTCAGAGACCCCACAGTGTCGTGTAGGGGGTGAGAGGAGTTGTCCATGATGGATGTCAGCTTAGCTAACATCCTCCTCTCACCCACCTCCTCTGTGGAGTCCAGAGGACAGTCCAGGACAGAGCTCGCTCTTCTAATAAGTCTGTTGAGTCTGCTTCTGTCCCTGTCCGTGCTGCCCCCTCTCCAGCAGACCACAGCATAAAAGATGGCTGAGGCCACCACAGAGTCATAGAAAGTCCTGAGGAGAGCTCTGCATACTCCGAAGGACCTCAGCCTCCTCAGCAGGTGGAGACGGCTCTGGCCCTTCTTGTAGAGAGCATGGGTATTATCAGTCCAGTCCAGTTTATTGTTTAGGTGGACACCCAGGAATTTGTAGCTCTGCACCACCTCTATGTCTGATCCCTGGATGTTCACCGGTGTGAAGTGTGATGCTTTCCTCTGGAAGTTTACGATCATCTCCTTCGTCTTGCCCGTGTTGAGCTGAAGCTGGTTTAGCTCACACCAGCTGACGAAGTCCCTGATGACGGTCCTATATTCCAGATCGTCCCCCTCTGAAACATGTCCAACGACGGCTGTGTCATTGGAGAACTTCTGGATGTGGCAGTGGGCGGTGTTGTGGGTGAAGTCCGAAGTGTAGAGGGTGAAGAGGAAGGGGGAGAGCACCGTACCCTGAGGGGCACCTGTGCTGCAGAGCACCAATAGGGTATCAGAGTTTACAAGAGAGGATTTATAACAGGGTACTAAGGTTTACAACAGGTCAACAAGGTTTAACAAGTAATTCTTTATTTCAAACATGTTATGCTTATAAAAGAATAATTATTATCAATAATAATATGTTGCATGTTATAATATAATAATTATTATTATTCAATAAAAATAATTATAATAATATAACAGGGTATCAAGAGCAAAAATATTTAATACTAAAGGGACAAAAAAAGTTAAAACAGTCAGATATTCATTAGAGCAAAATAATAAGCTACCATAATACTAAAAAAGAGACATACTGTGTTCAAACATGCTGGTGACAGTATAAAATGTGTTTATTGTTAATTTCATCTTCATAGTTATATATTTTTTATTAATATGAAGAAACTATGAGGAAACAAGCATGAAGCTTTATAGAGCAGATCTGCTGTTACTGATGGAGTCAGACTATTGTTCCTGTACAAAGACAGGAAACAAACACTCACACATGTTAACCTTCTTCCATCCAAACATGGCTGCTCACTGTCCCCTGCTGTGACATCACTAAAGGGCGGAGCCTAGACCATGGGCTTGACTTACAGCTGACAGGAAGAGCAGACACTTCCCTCCGTAAACACCACCAGCCTCCTGCTATTGTTCTGAGAGAGAGAGAGAGAGAGAGAAAGAGAGAGAGAGAGAGAGAGTAATTGTCTTCCTTAAATGCTCTAGCAGCCCATTTGTTTTAATATTTAGATAAATAAAGTCATAATATTTGAAAGATAAAATAATATTTTTGGAAACATTTTTAAATGTGGAAGGAAAAATATTTAGAGGAAAAACAATCTAAACATTCTTAAAGAAAAAATCATATTTAACGGATAAAATTTGCTCTGTGTTGAGAAAATGTGTTTAACATAAAACATAATATATTGACATTTTTTAAAAATTGGTAAAAGATTAAAAGTTGTACTAAGTTAACAGAAATATATAACCTTCATCTTAGTGAACTGACCAGTCAGCACACATTGTCCCTTTTCCTTGAAAACTTCCCAATATAGACCATAACATCTCCTTATGCTACATGAATACAAAAAGAGAAGCATTGAAAATGTATTTCAGGAATGTTGGACTTATTCTGGCATGAAGTACTAGAGAAAAACATAACTCTCATTCCTCTCTATCTCCACTGGTCATTCATTTTCTTGTCATTTTAGAATCATTTTCCAGTTGTTTTAGAGTGAAAAGAGATGAAGTAACCTTTTGTTTTCACAGGTAAAGTTTTCCTGTTTATCTGAGCTCCAGATAGATAAATAGATATGTTAGAACATATAGTTTTTCTTGTTTACAGGAATTATGTTTTTGGAAGAAGTTCAGTTATATGTGAAGCTGCAGCATCATTAATCTGATCTGTGTTTCTCTAAGGGCTGACCTTTGACCCCTCACATTCAGAGTGACCTGTCTATCTGAGGGGCGGGTCCCCAGGGTCATCACAATGGCAGCGACTGCCTCCATGCTCGGTAGAGGTGAGTCCTTGTGTTACATACAGTAAGATATGAGTTGTGACATTATACTCCATATACTCAAATGATTCTTAGAATGAAAGAATGCAAGTTAAATGTATGTGTGTTGATGGAAATTAGCTGATAAATATGCAAAAAACAAAAGAGAAATAAGTGTGGCAGTAAAATACAAAAAGGTTGAGGTTAAAAGTATAATCAAATATACTACTACTAAAATATTACTCTTCACATTCAAAAGGAGTTCTTATGTTACATCAGTTTAAACCTGTTTGTTCTTCTGAAGAAATACCAGTCATACTATTAGCAATAAACTTTAACTAGTACTCCTTGTTCTCTCTGACCCTCCTGTGTGGTCTGGGTCCTGCAGGTCTGGGCCTGGTCCTAGTGGAGTTTCAGTATGAGTATCAGGGTCGGGATGGAGCACTGGTGTCCATCAAACCCAACGAGCGCTACATCCTGCTGGCCAAGACCAACGAGCACTGGTGGCAGGTCCGGGGGGATGGCGGGTCTAGGCCCTTCTACATCCCCGCCAAGTATGTCCGGGAACTGCCACTGGACTTCCCCTCGCCGCTTGACTTCACTGACCCACCCAGCCCTGAACCGCTGCTGCTTCCTGTGGTAACTCCGGTCCCGGTCCCTGTTCCGGTGCCAAAGACTCTGGAGGAACTCAGTGACACCAAATCCAAACCGGGAGATGAGGTGACGATCCGGCTCAGGCCTGATGTCTCAGCAGGGCACCGCAAGTCCGAGAACCGCATGTCAACGTTTGGTGTCCCACTGGACTTCCAGGATCTGACGCCACTGATGGTGCCATCACATCGACACCCCACCAACCCCCCAGCTGGTCCTGCAGAGCTTGGAACCACAACAACTGACGAAACTACAAACATGGCCGGCAGCGCTCTGAGAAAAAAGGAGCCCCACCTTTCGGGGGTCCTGGATGACCATGAGGACTCTGGAAAATCTCGGGTCCCCAGTTTCAGCCCAGCAGACCCCCTCCACACGCCCCGCCTCATGACACAGCCCATCCCAGTGGAAACTCCAGTAGTACCAATGTCTGCCATGCATGATACAAACTCATCAGGTTGCCATGACGACCAGGAGTGCCCAATAGAGCTAGAGGAGGAGTCCAGCGAGGAGGAGGACTCACTGAAGGGGGACGACTCAAACCACATCTACGAGTCCATCCAGGACCTGAACCTGGACCTGGAGGCTCTGACAAGTCCTGGAGCTCCGCCCGAACTGGCCCCAGCAGCCTCTCAGGTAAGATGCCTTTATTAGCTATCAATTTTCAATAATCACACTGCGGCAGGCTGCAGGTTGGACAGGAAGCACAGAGACGCTGCTAAACTTTGACCTTCAGACTGGGTCAAAACTTTAACTCACTAGATTTTTATTGTTAATTTAAATGAAATTTTTTATGTATTATGTTGGTATTTTTTTTCATTTTTTTAAACTGTGTTAACTGTGACCTCAGACTTCTTGTCAGAGCAGCAGAATCTGAGCCTGACTGCTGATGTCACAGCAGGATGTGATGAGGTCAGCAGGATGTAGTGATGTCACAGTCGGCAGGATGTGCGTGTGTGTGTGTGTGTGTGTATGTGTGTGTGGAGTCTGAATGAACAGTGAACATGTGTTTGTTGCTGTAATCATCCTCCTGTTCATACTGACCATTAGATCCCTTCATAATACACTTACAATGGAAGTGATGGAGACTAAACCCACAAACATGGATTTAAAGTTTATGTGAAGCTAATATGAAGCTTCAAATCCAGCAGATATGTTTCAACGTTACAGTGTTTTTAGAGCCAAAGTCCCTCTTTTTGTTCCTATACTTCCACCACAGCTCAACAGGGAAACACAAAGAGGGAATTTGATGCTAAACAGACTGTAAATGTGTCAGATATCCACTTGATATGACTAACTCACACTGATGAAGCCTCAGAGAAGCTTCACATCTACTTTAAATGACTGTGTGGACACACTGTGGATTTTAACCTCCATCACTGACACTGAAAGCACATTTGAAGCAGATCTTTGAACAGCCAGTATGAACAGGAGCAATGATTACAGTCACTGTTCATATGAACACCTGACTGATGGTTTATTTACTGCTAGATGTGGACCGCAGAGGTTGCTGTACAGCATGTCAAATGTATAAAATAAGCAATTAATGTCCTCACCAAGAAAAAAAGCAATTAAAACATTTCTTTGCAGTTTTTTAATTTCATTAAAAATGAATTAATGACATTAATAACAACAGACTGATTTTTAAATATAGGCCTAGACATGGCTACGTGGTAAATATATCAACAAACATTTACAAATACCCATCTACTGTTATTATTATTATTATTATTATTATCAGTAGTACATAATTGTAATGTACTGTTATAATTCTAGTAATATGCTAGTATACCAAAATATGTCAATTAGTTACCATGGAATTAGTAATATTACCAGTATTAGTATTATTTCCATATAATTATTTTTACCACAGTACTTTAAAAACCGACGCCAGATGGCTTCTGTCATTCAAACATAACTATAGGTTATTTTTAGACATAGTGTCATTTTTCTTGAAGCAGACATGGTCTTGAAAACATCTCAGAAATGGTGAAAAATTATACTGATACAAACTTTCATCAAATATATAATGAAAAAAAAACATTTAATATATAATTAATATATTAATATAATAAAAATAATAGTTATTATCTTAGCATCAATACTTTTATCACTAAAACTTTTTTTGTTGTATCAAGTTGCATAATTCTGTTCAGTAAGACCTCTGAAAACAACATGCATCCTCATGCCTTTGCCTTTTTTTTTAACATCCTGTATGGCGGTGAACTGAAGGACTGCTATTAAAAGATGCAGCGACATCTAGTGGATTTCTTTGCATAGCACAACATACCTCAAACGAGTGGCAGAGATGCTGAATCAGGTTGAGGTCAACACATTTTTCAATCAGCTGAGCAGAACATAATCAAATGAAATTAACTTGAATACAATAAAATTAATTAAAACTATTAAATACAATTAAATAAAGCTAAATTAATTCAGACAAATGTAATTAAAAATAACATAAAAACTGACATGAAATAAAAAACATAAATACATTAAATAAATAAAAAAATAGATAAAATAAAATAAGAGACAGACTGATTCAAAAGAGGTGACTCCTAAAAAAGTCTACCCATAAGAGGCGGGGCTACATTTGACGGGGCGTGGTTATAGTAGATGGGGCGGGGTTACAGCCTGCAGGGCAGAGCTCAATCTGACAACATGAAACATTCAGTTGGATCAGAAACAGGAATTTGATTCTGGAGAGACATTAATAACACAAAACAGAGAGAGATGCATCATTTGTAAATCCATACATTTCTGTAAATATAAAATAAACTAAAATTTTCTGTTTATGTTTGAGTTTGTAAACTCATATTAGAACTGTGACGGATTAACTGTCAGCAGGTTTAAAGTCTCTGCAGGTTAACTTTCCTTACAATCACTCAGATAATCTCTTCTTTCAAATGTCTGTGGTTAATGAACTAAAACATGAAAACAAAAGCAGGTTATCAGTAAGTTGATGAGTGTGTTAAGGTTAATGTGAAACTGACTAATAAGTGTTAAACATTCAGACAAGACATCTAACTCACCTGTATTACCTGTACTTAATACAAGTTAGAAGTGCTGACGCATTTATAGCGTAAAAAGTCCTCAAATGTCTTGTTTTGTCCACAACCCAAAGATATTCAGTTTACTGTAACAGAGGACGAAAAAAACCAGAAAATATTCACATTTAAGAAGCTGGAATCAGAGTTTAGACTTATTTATTTAGAAATGATCGCAACTGGACTTGGTTATTTGTCTTTGAAGATGTTTCACCTCTCATCCAAGAGGCTTCATCAGTTCATGCTAGCTTGACTAGGCTGGGACTAGTCCAACTAGCTAGTGTGGATACCAGGTATTTAACCTCTGTGGAGACATTTACATGGCCAGTGATGTCATTGGCTCATTAGTGCTCCATGTGCCAAACGACAGTCGTTGAGTAAAAGTCGTTGGGGATGGTAGAAATATGGTTTTGACTTTGTTAATGCTCTATTGTGTTATAACGACAGTCGTTAGAGTCACATCCCAGGAACCTCGTCACCATCAGAGCAGGTTTCATTCTCTGGATCATGTGACCACAACAACTCTCATCCTAATTCACACCTTGAAGGGTGACTCATGTAACCCTTTGTTACTGAATGAGGGGTGTGGTCTACAGCTCCAGTGATCCACAGATATAGCTCCTGGTTTCCATCATCAGGTTAGAACTGAAGAAGCCTTTTGGATGAAAGATGAAACGTCTTCAAACTCCAAGAAAAAGTCCAGTTGCTACAACTCAACTCCTTTGAATACAGTAAGATGATGAGACCTGAGGTGAGGACAGATGTCTCACACAAAATATTTCCATCCGATGATATAATGCAGATATTAAAATCATTTTAATGTTTTACTCTGTAGAAACACTGATGTCATTCACTTTTCAGTGAATTGAGTAACCTTAGCAACACGTTTTGTTTACAACTTTAACAATAAGGCCACACCTCTGACTAGCTTCTTCTCCATAGCAACAGCAGCAGAGGCTCATGGGTATTGTAATATTCTCAAAAACAGATGTCAATTGAAGTCAGTTTTATTTATGTAGCGCCAGAACATACTCTTTAACTTTTTTTTGTCATGACAAAAAGCAAATCCCCTTAATGTAAATCACTGATTTTAGGGTGAAGGCTTGGTTTAAAGTTAATATAAGTTTAGGGTTATGTTAAGGTTAAGTTTTCAGGAAAGTCAATGTAATGTCCCCTGAAATAACGGAAACATAACTGTGTGTGTGTGTGTGTGTGTGTGTGTTTATAAAACATGGGAGGAGTTCTTCCTGTTGGACAGCAGCTCACCCACAGAGACACAGTTACAGTTAATGACACTCAGTGAGGAAAAGCTGCAGCACGTTCATGTTTCAGCACGTTTCAGACTACCACATAGACCCTTCAGAGGAGGATGTCCTTGATCCGATCGACTACCAGGTGAACTCTTCCATAGCCATGAACGCTTTACATGCCGGGATGCAGATGAATGAATTTAACAGTTGGTAACCGCTACCAGCTAGCTGGAGAATGAATGAAGGTCGGACCTGGACTAATATAAGGTATATGCTGTATTTAGCCAGAAGACTGTTGTTCCCGCTCCAGACACATCAGGCCAATGAGAGGAGAGAACGTTCTGACTCTCATCTGCTGTCATTGTTTATATGTTTGGCTTTACATACTTGTCCACTGCTACCTGTTTCAGTTTGGTAGATTAAGACTTCAACATAATTTAACATAAAAGCTGAGAATAGAAACATTTATCATTAAACAATAAAAATAAAGACAAATAAAAATAAGATGTTTCTGATTTTGTGTGTGTTTAATTTCAGGTGCTCAGGCAGTTTTTATCTCCAGTAACTAGAGTCAAAGTCTTACTTTCAGTTTTTCCTCTCTCTCTCTTTAGGATCGGAGCTCGCTTGGCCCTGACTCACCCATCTATGCTAATGTGTCCAGTCTGAAGAAAACAGCTCAGATCTCTGTCTCTGGTCCCGCCATCCCTGCACCATCAGTCACTGACGTTGCCCCCAGTACAGGCCACACCCCCTCATTTTCATCTTCCTCTTCATTTGGGATGATAAACCCCACCTCCACCATCAGCTTGCATGATGAATGGCAGGTCAGTGACCTCTGACCCCTCTTAGTGTGACCTACATCTTTTTCATTAATATGCCTTGTTCCAAAATACATACTTGAACTTTTTCTATTTTTTTTATGTCAACAATGGTCCAAGCTTGTCTGACCTAGGAACAGTAGCTAAAGAGGTTGGGACTTTGGATCACTAATTCATCCGTCATTGTAGCTTCTGTCTTTGGTCTGTGCTCTCTCGGCCGCTCGGTCGATGTGACATATCTTTTCTGGCATACTGTATTTGACATGTTATGTACTGGGACATACTAAATCTCTTCCTGGCATACTAAATAGTTTAGCAGTATGAGTTAGGGTTAGAAATACTGAGAGGAATTAAAGGACTCAAAGAAAAAAAGGAAGTCTGTTAAATGAAAGACACATGACAAAAGTTTATTGATGTTACATTAATCAAAATAGATAATAAAGATTTGCAGTATTTTTTTTTCTTCTTATGACCATATTTTACACTCTTTTCAGTACAAATCTTGTTTTACGTCACAGCTCTTGCTCCAGTTTTCGTAGTAGGCACATTTGTGTGTTGAAGTTGCACGTTTAGTTCGCACCTGCTTTCTCTGCTCATGTTGCTAGTTAAATTTTCATCAAATGTAATGTGAGCTGTTGGATTTTTTCCACTGTGAACAGATCAGCAGGAACCAGTGGCGGGTCAAAGCCTTGCTCAAAGACACTTCAATAGTTACAGCCTGATCATGATGTTCTGCATTTCCTCCTTAAGGTCCACACTGATCAGGACAGCGGGAAGCAGTTTTATTACAATCCTGCAACCAAGCAGACCACATGGTCCGACCCCCGCAGCCCCCTACCCCTGCCCGCTGGAGACATTGACCAGTCCAAGGGGGTTGAGGGGGGAAACCTTGCCTCCCCTTCACCTGTCCCCTCCCAGGTACAAAACTTCAGAAACACAAACACTGATGAAAGACATCTGAGTCCAGATTCAGATTCTTATGCAAGAACATTTTTATGTTCTCCACTTGCTCCATAACAGACCCCGAGGCAGCTGACTAACATGTAGAAGGTACTGTCCTAAAATATGGCAATAAAAATCATACAATCTAAAAAACCTCTCTGTAAACTGGCAGCCATGTTGATGGCAATATGGTGAACAGATTTATTTTGCATTAAGTTTGTGTGCATTTAATTTTTGTACATTTCAGTATAATATTTAAAGCTCAAATTCATTCAGATTAAGATTTATAATTGTAACATGTGTTTCTCTCCTTGTGAAGAAAGTCAGATGGTCTGTATATTTTGTTTAAGAAAATTGATGTCACAAATGTTTTTAAATCACTTATAATACGATATATTATTATTATTAAAACTATGATTAAATTGATAAAAAAAAAGTTAAAATAATGTCTCCTCACTTTATGTGCCAATATGTTTTGTCTCAAGACAGTATTTATATTTATGTACTGTATTTAGTATTTACCTTTATTTTTATTTTCTTTAAAGTTAATTGTTAATTTCATCTTGCACTTCTGATCCAGTAACACTTTAATTTCCTTGCCTGAGTTATTAAAGAGAGAAAATTATCAAGTACTAATTAAAACAGATAAATTAATATATATAAATAATGATATTCTACATTATCAGGTACTAATTAAAACATTAATTTAATCCCCTGTCATGTTGGAAACGGGTCATTCCTGTCAGGGTTCCTGCAGTTGGGAGCAGCTGGTGGATGAAGTCTCAGGGAGATTCTACTACTACAACCCCAACTCAGGAGCCACGTCCTGGGCTGCACCTGAGTCAGGCCCCCCCTCCCCCCTCCCCCCATCCTCCCCCCCTGCACCTACAGCTGCCAGAAGACACGACAACAGACCGGTATGATTTAGAGATAAATCTGGATTAAGATGATTGGAGTCTGACAGATTTGTTGGATTTTTGTTTAGTCAAATATTTCAGAACAGTTGTGTGTTTTCAAGGATGATGAAAATTGTTTAGGAAAATGTTAAAAATTAAAAATGATACATTTTCTTTATTAACTATAGTTTTTTTTAATTTAATTCAACTTAAGCCACCACTGCCAGAAGAAGATTATCCTTTGAATACACAGAGAGACAACAATGATGCTGTCTTTACAACGGTACAAAACACACACACTTATTCCCTGGTCTGTTTTCTTCACTGGTTTAATCCCCTCTATGCAGGTGTTCACTGATGAGCATCAGAGTTCCAGCATTAACATTATCAAATATTGTTTTATTCCTTTCCAAGCATGCTCAGCATGTGCCTCTGATTCCCAGAGCTCAACTGGACCTGAAAGATGGCAGTAGCTCCCAGTGGAGGCTGCAAGAGGTAATGAATCAATCGGTCAATCAATCAGTCAGTAATTCAATTCAGCTGTGGGGCAGTTTGTGTGCCTGATTCATTGATTTATGGATTTCAGTTCCAACAGTTGCCCCAAAGGCTGATGGGAAATGGAGTTTCTGAGGAGAGATTGCCTCTGCAGGTCAGGAACTGGAGACACAGCGTGGCCGAAGATGTGAGTCAAACTAATCAGAAGTCACAAGTTATTATCTGGATTATACAAGTTTTATCTCAGTTGTACAAATATTATCTTCTATGTTGTAAAAGATAATTTGTGTCTCGAGCCAACAAGCCCCATTGCCTGTAGGGTGGGGCAGAGATGGGAGGTTGTAGGAATTGCTGGCCATCTCCACGATGGCGTGTAGCTGGGGTGCGTCCAGGTCTTTCCAGATGCTTCCCTGGCCAGTTGGGGTGGGACCCTCAGGCACCCCACCACATCACCCTGCTGGAGGTCACAGCAGTGCAGAAAGTGCTGCTCCACTCTTGTCCGCAGCTGAGTGGGAAGCACAACACCACAGTGGTGGCCTACCTGAACAAACAGTCAGACCCATGGCGCCACTCAGAAACCAGGACTAA
The DNA here is from genome assembly GCA_036937835.1 of Pampus argenteus. Taxonomy (NCBI): domain Eukaryota; kingdom Metazoa; phylum Chordata; class Actinopteri; order Scombriformes; family Stromateidae; genus Pampus; species Pampus argenteus. Next base: position 20,624,884 of record CM072878.1, read on the forward strand.
TAACCAAACAGTGGATAAAAGTCTCAAAAGAAGGGTGTTCACCTATAAATGCTAATGTCTGAACGACATTAAAATGAGTGAAAGTTTGAATCTGAGTCTGGAGCATGTTTTTAATCAATTTATAAACATGTGTGTTACAGACATTTGCTCCGAGCCACAGGAGGAACATCTCGGACCTTACTGAGGTGTCCAACAGAAGACACTCCCCTGACAGTCCCCAGGTATGCACACACATACACACACATGCACCCATCTCACTGTCTCAGTCAGATCTATTACACTCATTTGTCCATCATTCATTCATTCATATCATCCTATTTTTCCTCTTCAAGCTCTCTGATAGGCTCAGACTGAAGAGGAATCTGTCCAGTTCAAGCACAGACACCCAACAGCTGCACGTAGGTCCTGGGCCCTGATTGGCTAATGAAATTTCTGGGTGTCTGTTGGGCTGTCTGTCAGAAATCAGAGCCAGTTTCCAAGGCAATAGTGTTTGATCTCTTGTAGTTGCCATGGAAAAGCATGTTACAGTAAACCAAATAGTAACTTGTTATTTAGCGCCCCCTGCAGAACCTTATTTGTATCACCACAGATCAAAACAAGCACTAAATGTCCTCATGTAGCTGTAATTAACACTGCAGCCTCCAGGGGGCATTAACAGGACATCATACTTTAAATATTGCTCAGAAAGGTGTTTCTTGCCTAACCCTTGTGATCATTCATCATGTGCACTAACAGTTCTTAACAGAAACTAACTGCACCAATGTGAGGAGGAATTCTAATATAAATCTGGAGGTTCTGGGTTTCCTTGCAGGCATTCTGGGAGACTTTAAGGAGGATCTTGGCCTTTTAGAGTCCTCAGCGATGTTCAGTGTGTTTGGGGAAGTTTAATTACAGACAACATTATGTGCTTGCGCCGTCAAATGTTTCCAGGTCTGATAAACTGGCCAGGTAGACTTTATTCCCAGTGATAAAGTACCCGTGTTATAGCTGCAGATACAGAGAGGAAGGTAAACCTGCTGGACTGCCGTAGACACACAAACACCACTAGCTTGTTTACAAAGGAATCACATTTCAAAGATGACCCTGCAGGCAAAGAAACCTGAGGACTCACCTGCCCTGCTGTCCACCTGTCTGTCTCTGCAGATCCATCTGCTGGAGAAAGCAGGAATCATCAACAAGACCAAAGTAGCCGATCATGGCAAAAAGATCAGGTGAGAGACGAGGACTAAATGTGTTTATGGTAGAAAGAATCATTTTATAAATTCCCTATGTGCTGCTGTTTCTTCAGTTTGGAGAGTCAGTGAGGTTTGTTGTTGTTGTTGTTATTAAACAGGAAGAACTGGACTCAGTCTTGGACTGTCCTTCACGGAGGGATCCTCACCTTCCACAAAGACCCCAAATCTGCTCCAACTGGGAATGCTGTAAGACCCAGTTACACACAATGAGGTCATCACATCCTCTGTATTTTTTTCTTTATTCCACTTTCTACAGCCAGTTTGTGAGTACTTTATCTCTCTATACATGTTCATTTTTACAGATTTTAGTATTTAGTTTTATTCCTGGCAGTGTGGAAAATAATATATTACAGACAACATAACCTACAAGGAGCCCCTGCTTCCCTTCATTTCCCCAAATGATATATTGATTACATGCAGATGCGAAAAAGACGCTTGTACTGCGTGCAGAGGGTTTCACTCACTTCCAGATAACTGTTTAGTCAGAAGAATAAACTGTTTTTATTTAATGGATATTTCCTCAGATGAAAGCATCACAGATTGTTCCAGAATATACCGTCGAGTTGAGAGGAGCTTCAGTCAGTTGGGCTTCCAAAGACAAGTCGTCCAAAAAGAACGTTCTTGAAGTATGTTGTCATCTCTGTTACTATGGTTACAGGCTTATCTAGGGGTTCCACTTCTCTGTAACCATTGTTACAGTTTGTTCTAGAAGTTCCATGTTTCTGTTACCATGAGTACAGTCACCGCTACACTTCTAACCATGTTACCATGGTTACAGTCTGTTCTAAAACATACTTCTATCACCATCACTGTTATCTTGTGCTTTAATACTGCTACCATGGTTGCTAGTTTGCTGTGGTTACAGGGCTCCTCTTCCTGACAGTGTGGACTTGTTACCTTGGTTACGGTATGTGTTGTTTTGTGCTGACTATGTAGATGAAACTGGTGTGTATGTGTCTCTGTGTGTGCAGCTGAAGACTCGTCAGGGCTGCGAGTACCTGATGCAGTATGACACGGAGAGCATAATCAGCGACTGGTTGAAAGTGATGCAGGACGCCATCAAACAGCTGGTACCAAACGCACTCGCACTCTGACCATAGATCTAAAAATATGAACTATTGCTATAGAACGTTGTTTCATTCAGTGGACTTCTTTCAGGAACATGAACATCTGTCAGAGGACGAAGACGAAGCTGCTTCAGACAAAGAGGACAAAGACAGGAAGAGGGCATGTGAGTCTATAAACTTTCACAGCAGACACCAGATCAATTATTTTTGACTGCAAATAGGAAGGATGAAATGAGTCAAAACATTTCTGTTCTTATTCTTTTTCTGTTTTCAGTGACTTCGAGTTCCTCCGCTGCTGCCGAATCTGAGCAGAGACGCGTTCGGACCAAACTGCGACGGTTCCTCCAGAGGAGGCCAACGCTGCAGAGTGTTAAAGAGAAAGGATACATACGAGGTAAGAAAAAGCAAAACCTGCTGCTCGTTTCAACGGTGACCAGATTGATAACATCATGAAAATACAAAAACATGTACGGTACAGGTCTTATCAACCACAAAAACTAGTGACTGGTGACTGGAGTGATGGAAAAGTCTTATTGGATGTTCTATACATGATGTTTTTACACTGATTTAAGTATTCAGACAGACTGCATGTTTTACGTCTATGTCTTCCTCTCAGATAACGTCTTCGGCTGTCACCTGGACACGCTCTGTCACAGAGAAAATTCCAACATTCCCAAGTTTGTGGAGAAGTGTATCAGAACAGTTGAGAGGAGAGGTAAACACACATAAAGACACACGATTCATATAACTATACTAACACACACAGACAACTGATGTGTGTGTTATACGCGTTTGTCTTCAGGTCTGGATGTTGACGGGATCTACAGAGTGAGCGGAAACCTCGCTGTGATCCAGAAACTACGACACAAAGCTGACCATGGTAACATCACCGTGCAGTGCATCTCCAAATCTCTGATAAATAATCGGCAGCAGTTTCTCTCTAGACCTTCCATCCGAGCGGTCCTGGTACCAGTATCGTGCCAATTGTGTTACTAATACACCAAAAAACTATTTGGCACGCTTGGCTCTCCAGAAGCTACCTGTTACTACTATGACAAATATGGATGTAGTACTGTTGTGCTGCGTTTCTATTGCATCAACTTTGGTAGAGTTTTCAGAATATTTAGGGTCAATAGCATCAGTATCAACTGTCTGACTCGCTGTTAGAAGGGTGTTTATTCACCTTCTAATTTAGCATTTTGATCAAGCAGAAGTGAAAATAAGGGAAAATATGTATATTTTGTCGTTACAACATCCAAGTCAGTTTTCAGGTGGAAATTTCAGAAAATAGCCTAGTGCTTAAAGGACCAGTTCACATGTTTCCAGTGTGTTAAAGCATCAGTCAGGTGTCCATATGAACAGTGACTGTAATCATTGCTCCTGTTCATACTGGCTGTTCAAAGATCTGCTTCAAATGTGCTTTCAGTGTCAGTGATGGAGGTTAAAATCCACAGTGTGTCCACACAGTCATTTAAAGTAGATGTGAATCTTCTCTGAGGCTTCATCAGTGTGAGTTAGTCATATCAAGTGGATATCTGACACATTTACGGTCTGTTTAGCATCAAATTCCCTCTTTGTGTTTCCCTGTTGAGCTGTGGTGGAAGTATAGGAACAAAAAGAGGGACTTTGGCTCTAAAAACACTGTAACGTTGAAACATATCTACTGGATTTGAAGCTTCATATTAGCTTCACATAAACTTTAAATCCATGTTTATGGGTTTAGTCTCCATCACTTCCATTGTAAGTGTATTATGAAGGGATCTAATGGTCAGAACAGGAGGATGATTACAGCAACAAACACATGTTCACTGTTCATTTGATTCCTGACTGTTGATTTAGGACAACAATAATAAAATTAATTACTGTATTACTCTGGGTTAAATAGAGCAATTCCTTTAAGGATATTCCAGTTTTCTCTGTAATTAACTTGATATACTTGGTTAATATTCATTCCTTAGTCTGTTGCAGCAGGAGGTTTTCATTCTTCCTCTTTGTGTGCTCTTTCTATGGTGGCTGCAGAGGAGCAGTTGGACCTGGAGGACGGTCAGTGGGAAGAGATTCATGTGATCACCGGAGCTCTGAAGCTTTTCCTGCGAGAGCTTCCTGAGCCGCTGTTCCCATTCAGCTGCTTTGACAAGTTCATCGCTGCCATCCGTCAGTACAAACCCTGCTCAATGTAACACAAACTGTCTGTTTCAACCACAGCCGGGGGAGATGAATCCTTTTTTACCTTAAAAGTAAAAAGCCAACAGAATATACAGTGGGGCAAAAAAGTATTTAGTTAGCCACCAATTTGTGCGAGTTCCACTAGATGAGAGAGGCCTGTAATTTTTTATCATAGGTACACCTATGAGCGACACAATGAGAAAAAAAATCTGGGGGATTTTTAATGAATTAATTGGTAAATTCCTTGGTAAAATAAGTATTTTGTCAATAACAAAAGTTCATCTCATTACTTTGTTATATACCCTTTGTTGGCAGTGAGGTCAAACGTGTTCTGTAAGTCTTCATTAGGTTTTCACACTGTTCACACTGGCATTTTGGCCCATTCCTTCATACAGATCTCCTCTAGAGCAGTGATGTTTTGGGGCTGTCGCTGGGCAACACAGACTTTCAACTCCCTCTATGGGGTTGAGATCTGGAGACTGCTTTTTACGAAGCCACTCCTTTGTTACCTGGGTGGTGTGTTTGGGATCATTGTCATGCTGAAAGACCCAGCCATGTTTCATCTTCAATGCCCTTGATGATGGAATGACGTTTTCACTCAAAATCTCACGATACATGGCCCCATTCATTCTTTCCCTTACACAGATCAGTCATCCTGGTCCCTTTGCAGAAAAACAGCCACAAATCATGATGTTTCCACCCCCATGCTTCACAGTAGGAATGGTGTTCTTTGCATGCAACTCGGCAGTCTTTCTCCTCCAAACTCGACAAGTTGTTTTAATTTGGTTTCATCTGACCATATGACATTCTTCTAGTCGTCTTCTGGATCATTCAAACGCTCTCTAGCAAACTTCAGACAGGCCTGGACATGTACTGGCTTAAGCAGGGGGACACGTCTGGCACTGCAGGGTTTGAGTCCTTGGTGGCGTAGTGTGTTACTGATGGTAGCCTTTGTTACTTTGGTCCCAGCTCTCTGCAGGTCATTCACTGGGTTCCCCCGTGTGGTTCTGGGATTTCTGCTCACCGTTCGTGTGATCATTTTGACCCATTTTGGGTGCCATCTTGCTCTTACAGTTGACTTCTTCATACCAAGCTGCTTACCTATTGCAGATTCAGTCTTCCCAGCCTGGTGCAGGTCTACAATTTTGTTTCTGGTGCCCTTTGTCAGCTCTTTGGTCTTGATCATAGTTGAGTTTGGAGTGTGACTGTTTGAGGATGTGGACAGGTGTCTTTTATACTGATAACGAGTTCAAACAGGTGCCATTAATACAGGTAACGAGTGAAGGACAGAGAAGCCTCGTAAAGTTGTCACAGGTCTGTAAGAGCCAGAAATCTTGCTTGTTTGTAGGTGACCCAATACTTATTTTACCAAGGAATTAACCAATTAATTAATTAAAAATCCTACTACTAATTTGCAGTCACTGATCTCCTTCAGATTACACTAGAATTAGATACATTCCTCTTCTGAGCCATGAACACTCGCAGATCATTTTATATATGTTTGTTTTATAGTTGTAGTTGTTTGAAAAGAACTTATTAGTGTCTGTTTCCTTGCAGAGGTCCCAGACTACAGCCTAAAAGTCTCCTACATGAAGGATCTGGTTCGCTTGTTGCCTTTGCCAAACCACGACACCATGGAGTTGCTGTTCAAACACCTGCGCAGGTGAGCTGGGTGATTATTGTTCCTTTTTATATTGTCTTCTTAATAAATAAGTGCTAAATCTGCATCTAAAATTCAGCTGCTCATCTTTAAAGCAGATCAAAGATTTTTTTATCATCACCTAAAAACACAAATGTTTTGAATAGTTAAATTAATTCGCATTATATTACACGAAAAGATTTTGTCTTCACTCTTCAGTCTGTAATGAACATGTCAAGTTCACATGTAGTCGTAACACACAATGTCATACATGAGCCTTAATGAATAGGGTATTTGTGGGGACTTAGCAAAATGCTTGCAATTTCTTTTCATTAAAGATGCTACTAAGAATATTTTGACATCAAAATATGATCATAAATTTAATGTTCATACCTTGCAATAAAATGAAAGACAATTCCACCAATATCCTCCATTTTGTGTTGATATCATGTGACTTGGTTGGATTCTGCTGAAGACATTAAAGTACAAAGTACACCTTTCCAAACAAGACTTTCATTCAGCAAGGCACTAACAGCAACAGTTAAATGCTGTGTTGGTGGAGCAATATATAGTTACCGAGAACTTTATAGACAGTGTTAAAAAACATGAAACTTGGTATTATTGTGTTTTGTTGTTTTGTATGAATCATGTAAAATATGTAAATTTGTGGGAGATCAATATTTTGTGATGCAGTAACACTGAAGGTGAGGAATGTTTTCCTAAGGGAACAATAAGGTATATGTTTACCACCGTCTCTCTCTGTCTGTCTGCAGGGTAATCGAGCATAAGGACTCTAACAGGATGTCGGTTCAGAGCATCGCCATCGTATTTGGACCCACGTTGCTCCGGCCACAGACCGAGTCAGCAAACATGACAATCCACATGGTGTTCCAGAGCCAGATAGTAGAGCTCATGCTCAACGAGTTCCAGATCATCTTCTCCTCCGAAGGGTAGTGGTACCTTACAGATCCTTCAGGGGACCACCAGACAGCTCCTGCAAGCACTCAGAACATTATGAGGACTGCCGAAAACATCCTCTCAAATTCAAGTTGACAGGGGATTAAACCTTGATGGCTCTAATCACAGGACCTCGGTAGAACCTCAGAGTAACCATTCAGAACTGGACTGGTTCTAACCCTAACCCTAACCCTAACCCTATACAGCCATTTCATTTCCCTTTAAGGGCAACAGACCAACAAAAAAACAAATTATTTCTGTTTGATAAGGAACTCCTCCAGCAAGTTCCAGACGCCTCTAGAACCATGTAGACATTTTCCTTCTTTCTTCTTTTAATGAGAACTCTCCACCAAGCTCCAAATCCCTGTAGAACCTTTTAGATCCCTGCATCCAAAGTTGTGCTTCTTATTTTAAATTAAAATGTTAAAATGCCAGAGTGAATGGAACTTGGAACCTGATTTTTTTTCATGACACTCCTGTTTTAATCCCTGTGCCTCAAATTAGCCAGGTAGAACCTAGGTGAAACTATCTAGAACCCTGGACTGGATCTGAAACCTCAACAGTCGGCTTCATTTCTATTTTCAAAGCAATAGATCAAACAAAACACAATTAGCTTCTACCTTACATACCCCGAAACAGCTATGAACAAGAACTCTCCAAATATGGTCCACATTATGCGAGAACCTTGTAGAACTCCAGATGTAAACATCTTGTCCTCCTGTTTATAAAATTCAAAGACATGAAAGTTCACCTGTTAAGAACAACAAGCCCACATCTCACTGTCAGACAACCAAACCTTCATGTTCCAGGTAGAACCTGAGCATCAGTATGTACTGATACCAAGTTTTTGTTTTAATTGTTGTCTGAATAGAACAAAGAACTTTACTGTATTAAACACTGGATCGTGATGACGTCATCAGTCGTGTACGTTAGAGATTAACTCTGGACCGAAATGAAATGACATGAAATAAAAATAAGACTTTGTGCTTAGCTAGAATAAACACATATTGGATGTTCTGTACTGGACACACAGAGATGATACAGATTATGGAGAACACAGAACAAAATGATGTATTCCATGTTATTAAGTGTTTTTAAATCAAAATTTTCGTTTAACAAAAAATGTGTCCACACAGAAAACCAGAAGATTTACAGAAATGTTTAATTTTAAGGGTTGAATTTTTAATGCAGTAACAGTGAGAACTGCACAATGCTGTAGATTTTTATAGTGTTGAGGTTTATATGTATTACAGATACAGAACAAAGTTAACATTAACAGATTGAACTCTGTACATAAGATGGTATTTTACTGACTTTTAATAAAGATGACACCAATGTATGCCGGTATCCAGCAAGTTTTGTCTAATATCATGAGTGTTGTTGTTTGTAGTATTCATTAATAATTAAAAACAACATTTCTATTTAGTTTCATCAATAATATCAATGTTTTACATTCATGAATTTGTTAATGTTAAAAAATGTGGTTATGATCATGATCACTGAAACTGATCACCACAGTGAGGTGTCCACACTTCTGATTGGCTTCTTCTCCGTGGCAACAGCAGAGGCTCATGGGTAAAGTAGTATTCTCATAAACAGAAACCAGAGGAAATTTAGCCCAACTTTTTTATTATATGTTCTGCTTCTGAGCCTTTATTTTGTTTTCCCAAAAGGAATTTCATGTTAAAACTAGGCATTACTTGAAGCTGACAGAGCCGTGACTCACTCCTTCATGCACCTGGTGATGCTCACCTGTTCACTACCACTGATTAAACAGACGATCGATCTACTCCAACATCACATCAACTAAATTCAACAAACACGAACTACTCACCTGAACACATGAAACTCACCTGAATTTAAACCCTCTCCCATCCTCTCCTATTAATAGAAGGTTGAATACAGTACAATTATAAATAATCGATCAATAAAGGATGTTTGTGTGGCGCTACGGGCGGAAAGGATGATCAATTAATTGATAGAAGTGTAACAATCAGGACACTGTAGGAGTTATTTCACTCCACAGGATGGCGGTAATGCAACAAAGTGGATGCCAACTGCCGTCAAATATCGTAGAAGAAAATGACTTCACCCGGATCACTCTTAAGCATTAAAAACAGAACAGCAAAATCACATCGGGAAATATTATATGAAATAATGGTGAGAACATCCAGATTAGCACAGCAGGGGAGGGAAATAACATTCATGTGGGTACCAGCTCATTTAGGAATACAAGGAAATGAAAAAGCAGATCAAATGGCAAAGGAGGCAGCAAAGAAAGAAGAGGTGGAAATGAAAGTAAAATTATCAAAAGCAGAAGGGAAAAGTTTAATATGGAAAGAAATAATTAATCAATGGAAACAATATTGGAAAATCCAGGAAAAGGGGAGACATTTAAATAAACTACAAGATGAAGTAGGTGAGGTGGGATGTTGTGGAGGTAGCAGAGTAGAACAGGTGACAATGAGCAGATTAAGAATAGGGCACAGTAGATTAAATAGCACACTCAACATAATAGGGAAACATCCAACTGGTTTATGTAGCTGTGGGGGGAGAGAGACAGTGGATCATGTGATGGTTGAATGTCATGGTTATGAAAGGGAGAGGGAAGAGATGATGGCAGGGTTGCGGAGGACAGGAGCAGTGGAGAAAAGCTTCAAAAGTATAGTAGAATGTGGGAAATGTAGAGAAGGGAGGAAAATCATAATGAAGTATCTGGTTTCAACTGGGTTAATAAAAATAATTTAAAGGGAAAGGAAATTAAATAGTAAAAGAGTAAAGTCCAGAAGATGGCGGTATATGCAACTATAAGGATGCAGACTGCCGTAAAACGCCAAAGAAGAAGAAGAAGAAGAAGAAGAGGAAGAAGAGGAGGAAGACTTCACCCGGTATTCGGTTGTCATGGAGAGTGTTTGTTGACAGACAAGGAGTCTGAAAACACACCTGAGCACACACGGAGAACGCGAGGAACTCACACTACCTCAGGTAAGCTGTTGTTAGCCTGTTAGCTGCTGTCTGCGGTTAGCCTGTTAGCTGCTGTCTGCGGTTAGCCAGGCTGTGTTCGCGACGGTAACTCACCTAAAACGCCTTTAAACGTGTTTTAACGGGCAGATAAACTGTCCAGACGTGTAATAATAAATGTGTAGTTTGTTTGGTAAACTTAAATATAACACAATTGTGACACGTTTAACCGGGAAGCTAGCGTTAGCCTGTTAGCATCTGAACTGCGTTCAATAACGAGCTCTGTTTTTATTCAGACACTGATTCATTATTGATTGCAATGTTCAGTGATTCATTTATTGATCCATACGTTTTATCTTACAGTATATTGTTTTAATATCAATTTATATTTGATCAAACTGTGGATACTATCAACAATAAGATGTGAATAAGATGTCATCAAATATCACAGTTTGTGTTTCCATTGAGAACTTATCAGATATCTGATCATACAATGCATTAAATGTGCTGGTATTTAGTGGAAGTTTCTTGTGCCACTGCTATATAATAGTATATTGTATTTTCTGTAGAGAACATAAAATGCATCCTGACAGGTTTATTGATTCTTTTTTTTTTCTAATCAAGACAACATTTCCATTGACAAGATCTTCCTCAGGCAAATTTGAGAGACAGAAAATAAATAGTTAAGTTCAAATTACCACCACTTGCTGGTCAACAGACAGCAGGAAAAAAATATAAACACCACCAGATGGTGATCACAGTACAACAGAAAAAACACAAGCTACTTTTGGTGAATCTATCCTTGTTTCTCGAATGTTGATCTTGTGTTTAAACAGCTTTGATGTCAGAATGCCTCTGTTGGTCTTCTGTGTAATATCAGGTGATGGCGAGCTCACAGCGCGATGTCATCAACTTTTCTGCACTGGAGCGTGAGCTGCAGGTGGCAGTTGAGTCCGAGCAGAAACACAGACGAGAGAACGAAGCCAAACTGAGAGCCGTCAGTCAGAGAGTCTCCTCCTACCAAGAGTTCAGGTAACACAGCTGCTCAAGGACCTTCCAGGACCTCCAGGAGCCCTTTCAAGCATACTTAAGTCACTGGAGGAGACCTGGAACTTCTTCAGGACATTATAAAAGTCCTTGAAGGAGTTCCAGGATGCTTTAGAAAGGTCCTGGAACTTGTTCAAGTCATTCTAGGAGGCTTGAGGGGCCCTGGAAATCTCCAGAAACGTATTCAGAAGTTTGCAGAGGTCTTTGAAGCAGTTCCAGGATATCTAGTAAGACATTCAAGACATTTCAAGGTCCTGGAAAGAGTTTGGGTCCTACCACAGTCTTTCAAGACGTTCCAGGTTCCTTGGAACGTCCCAGGAGGTCCTGAATGGCTCCTGGAACTTCTTCAAGGCATTGAATGGTGCTTGATGGGGCTATTTAAGTTCATTGAATACGTTGAGTTGAGTTGAAAACCCAAATATTCTGATGATTAAATCATCGTTTGACATTTTCGTTTTAAAAGGAAAAGAATTATGCATGTATGAAACATTTGAACATTTACATATTTATTCTTTAATCTGTTTTTTATTTTATACTCAGAGTTAGATTGTTGTGTTTGTCATTTGTTGTTGTACGTCTGCGACACTGTGGACACTGAGCAAACGGTATCTCGTTTTCTTGTATGTGTACATATGAGAAAATGACAATAAAGTTGAGTTGAGTTGAGTTAATTGAATGTTCTGAAGTTCCAGGATACATGAAAGGGCTCCTGGGGTATTTTAGGACATTCAAGGAGGTCCTTGAAGTGTTTTTAAGCATTCCATTAATCCTTGAAAGTTTTCCAGGCTGTATGTTGTGTCTCTCAGAGAACTGGTCCTGGCAAGTCACCTGAAGCCTCTGGAGCAGAGAGATAAAGACAGAGTCCCACAGAGACAACCCTGGAATCCACTGGTCGCCCCGAGTAACAGGTGATGATGTCTAATCGCCCTGGGCAGCGAGTAACATGTGACCTCTGATCATCTGTAGCAACACAACACACCTGGACTGTTTTTTGGAACATTTTTCAGTGTATTAAATGATGATAATGATCATACAGGACAATTTTTCACATAATTTAGAATAAAAGTTATAATTTCATACATTTTAAAATGTCTTTCTGTTGATTTTTCTGTCGTAACATAATAATATAATCCATAATGACTGAATGAATGAGCAGATGATACACAAACAGATGCTGTCTGTTTGTGTGAGGAGCAGGTGGCGCTGCAGGCTCAGGAGGTTCAGCATCAAACATTCACATCGACATCAGAGAAAAACACAGAAACACTCCAGTGTTTCTCAGAGTTGTTGATGAGTTTATGTTCTACATGTTAAAGAACAGCAGGGTCAAACTGGGCTCCTATCAGACAGTGTTCTCACTTCTTTCTGAACTCTGATGTGAAACAGGAAGTGGTTTATGCTGAACAGGTTCATACATAGAGGAGGAAACACAGACAGGAAGTCTCACACGGATTTTATTTAACAAGCCCAAAACTCGCGCCCTCATGCTGGTGGCTTGTGTGGTTCCTAAGAGATTTCAGGATTGTTTCACATTCCTGGGTCATTTAAATGGACTTCCACAGTTTCCAGGGTATTTTATATGAGTTTATCTGAACCCTTATGAGTAGTATTATGTCCTTCTAAAGATTCTGGAGGTCCTTGAAAACATTAATGAAACTTGTGAGGCCTATTTGAGCAATTACAGGGTCCTTTAAAAGATTCCAGGAATTGGCTGTAGTGGCCCTTGCAGAGATGGTTGGTTTTGTCACTCAAGAGATTCCAGGAGTTTTCAGTAGCCCTTGAAAGGTTCCAGTAGTCTTTGAGTTGGGTCATTGCAACCTTTTAAGAGTTTTCACTGGACTATACAGTATATTCCAGGATGCTTTAGAAGACTCCTGGGGTTTTGCTAGGAGTGACTCATCTTCTGCAGCACAGAGGATCTTTGGCAGCATTTGAGTTGCAGATTGATGTTTGTGTGAGAGGAATCAAACCAGCAACTCTGAGACAAGTCAGACAGGATATCAGCGGACAGAGAGAGGACACTGTCAGCTACAGCTTCTTCTCACTTCACACACTTTTCTCCTCTGCGGCTGCTGGTGAGTTTTAAACTCCTTTTTAAAGAACTTTAATCAGAAGTCTGAACATTAAACTGACGATTAAAAAAAGTTAATAAAGTTGAGACTTTCTGCTTAGTACAACAACTAAGTACAACGACTAAAGACGATTTTAGTCTAAATTTAAACTTATTTTCATTATTCATGTGTTCATGTATTATTCCTGCTGATCTGACAATACAATATAGTACAAATACTTCATTGTCTAGTCTCAGGTGGAAACATCAACTTGCTGAGTGCATGGCTGCAACTTTATTTAATAATAAATAATAATAATAAAATAATAATAACAACAATTTATGTTTTATGTAAACAGATGTTACTGCTTACCAAACAGATTCATAGAAACAATGTGAACAGGCTTTTCATACGTCAAGAGATGTATTTCCAGGATGAAGACGTGTATAACTACATGACAACATGTCTGACGTTGTGTTCTAGTATAAACAGGATCCTGTTTCCTCATCAGAGATGAAGGATCAGAACTTTACAGACGAAGTCTCAAAAATCCTGCAGGACGCTCCAAATGCCCGAAAAGCTCTGCTGGAAAACTACGACAACCTGCTGAAAGTGTCTGAGTACTGCAACAGCAATTACATACAGGTACTACTACTGCGTACAGGTACTACTACCATTGCTAAATACTAATTATGCTACAGCTGCTACATGCAGTTTCTAATACGGCATACAGGTAGTAATACTACTTCAGCAACTACATACATGTTTTAATACTGCTACAACAGTCTTTGTGCTAAGCTAGGCTAACACTTTCCCTCTGCTCCCAGTGTTAAGCTAGGCTAACCCTGTGTCTCTAACAGTCAGGTGACGGTAGTATGAAGGCGTTGGAGGAGACGAAGAACTTCACCACCCAATCACTGGCCAGTGTGGCGTACCAGATCAGCACACTGGCCAGCAGTGTCCTCAGCCTGCTGGACGCGCAGACCAATCAGCTGCGCCACATGGAGTCCTCTATCAACATGATTGGACAGGTGAGATTCAGCTACCAGTCCCAATGGTCCTCAGCTGTGTGATCACCAAACTGGGGCCTACATGTCCCATGATAATACATCTCAGCCTGTGGACGCCTGCATCACCATGACAACGGATCCAGGTCATCCCTATGACTGAATGAATGGACGCTCTGTTTTCTGTCTGCTTTGTGTTCACTCTGTTTTCACTGGTATGAGCTGAAGTTAACTTTCATTCATTTATTCAGTAGTTTAGTGGTGACAAAGCTGCAACTGCAACTTAACTGTTTTGGTTCACTCTCAGCGCTCTCATAGTGTTGTTTTGACCACAGCAGGCAGCTGTTGACAGAAACCCACTGTACGCTGCCTGCTCAGCACCAAACAGTAAACAGAGCTGTAGACTAGCTGGTGAACATAGTGGAGCATTTGGACATTTCCCTCAGTAGTTGGTAGAGAGCAGAAACAGAGCTATCATAGAGTGAATATTGGACTTAGATTCACCAGCTGGACACAAACGTGACTCCACATGATGATGATGATGATGATGATGATGTTGCTGCGTAACTGCTGGATGTGGAAATAAACAACTGTTTACTAACAAGTTCAACACATCAACTTAAAAGTGGATGATGATTGTGTTTACTGCTTGTTTCTGATGTAAACTAATCACTTAATGCAGTTAAGTATTACCATTATATGCTACTTTAAATTCATACTGCCACTTATAATTAGTTATTTAGTTGTACTTACAATAAATATTTTTTATCTGTGGTATTTTTACTAGTTAAACTAGTTTTACTAGTTAAAGGATCTAAACACATTTTCCTCTGGTGTAAGTTATTTATTTTTATTACTAAATTCATAATTTTCTCAGTGAATGAGAAAATGTCCCAGTTTCTCAGAGGTGTCATTAAATGTTTTAACCAACCATTCAACATCCAAAAATATTCAGTTCACAGTGATAGATAACAAGAGAAAAACAGCAAATCTGAGACGCTGAATAACATTCAGAGGGTCTCAAATGTGTCTTTGTGTCTCGTAGTTGCTGATGTTTAAATGTAGAGCGCTGTTAGAGCTCAGACAATGTTGGTCATTCTCAGACGGTGGAGATGCATAAGGAGAAGGTTTCCAGGAGAGAGATCGGAGTCTTCACGGCAGCGAGGCGAGTCCCACGCAGCCACAAGATCCTCTTTCCTCCTCAACCACCTGCTGGCATGCAGCCCCGCCCACCATACAGCCGCCAAACAATCGACTACGAGCAGCTAGACAGCCTGGGCCACGGCATAAAGGTATCTGTACCCGTGTTGTCTTAAAAACACACCAATATCGACACTTCCATTGAAAAAATAGTTTTGTGGTAAAAAAAAAAAATAATGACAAGATAAACACTTAAAATGTCACCTTTTGTACATAAATATGCATGTTCATATTTACAACCCAGCGGATTATGCATTGGACCTTTTGGGTGTAACAGACCTCGAAAAGACTGCTGTGATGAACTTCAGAATCAAATGGTGTGAATCAGCAATATTGATAAGAAACGGAACAGCATTCACACTGGAAAAAGCCAAAAGAAGAAAAGCAGAAGTGAAGTTTTGTTCTGACTGGAGTCTCTGCTGTAGATGTGATGCTAACAGGAAGTGGTGGCTGCAGAAACCACAGAAGCAGATGTAACACTGCAGTTAAGATTCCACATTCAAACTACAAAACATCAAACTTCAAACTGAACCATTGCAGACTGCAACACTGCAGACTGCAACACTGCAGACTGAACCAATCCGTCTTGTGTCACTATATAACAAAGATTCTAGAAGCAGTTCATGAAGTCCCACAGTGACAATTTCTGATCTTCAGCTATAAACTAGTGTGTTTAGTGTGAATATCCCTCTGTGTGATTGCTGGGAGAGACAAACACACGCATTAAAGTATCTTATCTTAAGTATCTATTTTTAATAGCGAGGATAAAATACAACAAATGTTAATTAAACACAACTTCTCTATAATTCATTATACTTACATTCTTATATACAAAATATGATACACATATCTCACACAGTTACAGATCCTCTTGTCTCTATCCAGCCTTTTATATCTTCCAGTGACTTTGGGAAGTCTGCTGTTGTTCACCTTTAAGCTATGAACAGCCTGTGTGTACTTTTGGTTTTCATATGACAGATGCTTTTCCAATTTAAACTCTTGTTTAAAATTCTACATAAAGATCACACACTATCATACATTTTGAGCCCACTTTGCCACTTCTGCATGAACTGATCTCAGCCTCTGTTCAACAGTTAGTTTCAACATGCTGATGGTGTCAGAGGTCAGACAAACCAGTCATCTAGTATCTGTTTGACCTGTAGGACCCATGATGATTATGCATGCGGAGCTGCTAATAATAATAATAATAATAATAATAAATAGTCTATTTTGATTTCTTTTGTTCTGTTTTATTCTAAATGCTAGCTAAACATATACTGTGTTTCCACTGCATCAGACAGAGCAAAGTGCTTTTTTAAACTTTTCACACACAGTTTCACACGAATAGTGAAGCGCACACACACAGACTTGGGTTCTTTGTTGAGTGTGGGAAAATGTTTAGAGAGACTAATTAGAGTTGCTAGAGTATAAGAGACTCCATTGATGCTCATACATTCATGTCTCTGTGCCCCCTCCCCCCACTCCTCCCCCACCTGTGTCCCCCTCAGGTCTCTGGGAAACAGTCGGACAGAACAGGAACGATCCGCAAGCCTGGATCCTCCATCAGGTTCAGTCTTATTTTACTGTGTTTATATTCTGACAGTTTCCTCTTTCATATGCTGATCAGACCACCAACAGCAAGTGTGTGTGCGTGTATGTATGTGTGTGCATGCGTGTGCGTCTGTGTGTTTCAGGTCCAACAAAGGTCCAGAGCCGGTCCAGTGCCCAGTTGTGCCTTCTGTCAGCCGGTAAAGAGTGTCTTAGAAAAGAAAACTCTTGTGTGTTTAATGATGATTTAGTTTCCAGGATTTATTTGGACATATTGACATGCAGTGGTGTGAAGTAACTAAGTACATTTATTAAAGTACTGTACTTAAGTACAGTTTTGAAATACTTGGACTTTACTTGAGTATTTCCATGTGATACTACTTTATACTTCACTCTACTACATGTCAGAGGTACATCTAGTACTTTCTACATGTCAGAGGTAAATCTAGTACTTTCTACTCCACTACATTTATCTGACAGCTTTAGTTACTGTTCAGATGCAGATTTGACTCAATGGATAATATAAGAAGCTTTTAAAATCCAACACATAGTTAAAGATGAAACCAGTGGTTTCAACCTTTTAGTCTGTTGACGTCTTACTAAAAGCAGTGTGTAGTCGGGTCACATTTCAGATGTCTATGAGTTGTTAACAGCTCCACCAAATAGTGATTTTTACCTCTAAACTTCTCACATGGTTTCATTTCAATAAATGTTCAAATGATCCAATATTTCAGCAAAAATCAAAGATTAGAGAAAAAGTCCAAAAGCTGAAAACAGATTTGTGTATCAGAACTTTGTTTCTTCTTCTTTCCTCTCCCATTAATCATCTCACGACCCCTCAGATTTATCTGGTGACCCTTTGGAGGGCCCCGACCCCTAGGTTGGGAAACACTGGACTAAACTAGCTAACTGTATATAAAGTAGTTGAAACTAGCTCCACCTCCAGCAGCTACAACAGTAACATGCTGCTCTAACACTGATGCTTCAGTATTAATAATCTTTCAGTGAATTTAATTTTTTTGAAATGACAATTCTTATTCTCTCCCTCTCAGCTCCAGTTTTGGGACGCCTGCTACTTCACCCACCATCCCATCCACCTGGCAGGCTTCACCTGATTTGGACATTGTCACTACGGTGCTAGACGAAGCCCCGCCTCCTCCTACATCTGATGATATGTCTGCTCACGACAATGAGGTAGCTAACACCTCAGCTCCACCGCCTCCACCTCCTCCACCTGATTTGTGTGGACAGATGATGGCCCCACCCCCACCACCTCCAGAGGCTTTGCCCAATCACAATGCTTCACCACTAAGTCTTGAGACAGGTATGTATAAAACTAAAAAGTCTGTATAAGTCAAACCTGGATTAATTAAATCTACATTAAACAAATCAGTTAAACTTTTAACTGATAAATTTTAATTTATAAACATTTTTATCATGATGACATAACTTCTTGTTCCTCAGTGGTGGAAGAGAACATCCTCCCCCCTCCTTCACCTCCTCCACCTCCTCCTCCCTCTGATGATGATGATGGTGTCCCTCTGCTGACCAATGATGGATCAGAACTGCCAGCCCCGCCCCCTCCACCTCCACCCTGCCAGGAATTAAACGGTACCAAAATGTTCTTCTTTCATAAGAAGTTTGCATACGATGAAGAAGGTGCTGCAAGAATCTCCATCTAACCATGTGTTTCTCTCAGCTTCTTCTTCTGTGGTGTTTTTCTTCAGTGACCTTCTCCTCCAGGAGGAGTCGCCGCCATCGCTCTCCACCTAGCACACGCTCTCTCTCTATGAGGGTCCGCTCTGGCCCCTCCTCCCGCTGCCGATACACTCGCTCTCTTTTCCTGCCTGCTGTCCAATCATGTAAGCTGATGGAGGGCACCGCCCTTGTCTAGTAGAGAGTCAGAAGAGCTGACAGATGAAAATACATTTTTAAAAAAATCCAGATATTTATTAGTTCTGAGGAGTTTTTTAGTAAGTTTTAGATGTGCTTGAGGAGGTTTTAATCATCCTTCAAGTTCCACAAGTCCTTAAGAATGTTCTAGAAGGCCTTTAATAAGTTCTTGGAGTCCTTGAGGATGATATCAGGTCATTTGAGAGGTTCCAGGAGTCATTGAGAAACTCCCCAAGTCCTCAACAAAGGTTAGCAGGTTCCTGAGGAGGTTCCAGGAGAACTAAACAAAGAGTTCTATCAGTGTGACAGGATCTACAGTGCAGAGGATCACTCGCTCTCATTAATGAAAACCGTACCCAGCTACTGCAGTGGTGTTTCTAACTCAGCTCCTCTCTGTCTGTCAGTGATGATCCCTCCTCCTCCCTCCTATCCTCCCCCCCGAGTTCCTCCTCTGCCTGCTCCCTCCCCCTCCTCTTCCTATTCCTCCTTCATGCTGCTCAACCGCTCCTCCTCACCTTGGCTCTGCTTACGTGCTCGCCTTGAACACCTTGGTAAGAAAACAAATACGATATCTAGTGGTGGTGTTGATATAATGGATGTAGCTCTGGTAGTATCACAGTACTTGTAAAAAAGTAGTAAGAAAATCTAATAAATAGTACTTTATAATATATAATAATAGTACTCTGTGTTTAATTGTACTACTACTACTTTACTCTCAGTATGACCTGTCAGCTCTCTGCTGAGGCTCTGCCTACTAACAGCTGATTGGTTGATCACTCACAGTTACTGTGTATGGTTCTATTAGATCTGGAAATCCCAGACCTGCCCCCTCCTCTCCTATTGGACAATGAGGGTGGCTTTGATGACATCATGCCGCCCCTCCCTCCACCAGTGGACTACGACACCAATGCCCCCCCACATTACCTGGAGAAAGGTATTACTACTACTACTACATACATAGGTACTGGTATTACAAATGTAAATACATACAGATAATATAAAAATACATACAGATATTGCAGATGAGTCTATAGATATTACCTCTAGATATAATGCGGAGATTGTACATGCATAAATTGACAGATAAACATACTGATAGAGATACAAATATTGGTTATAGATATAACATATACTGTATTTTCCGGACTATAAGCCGCTACTTTTTTCCCCATACTTTGAACCATGCGGTTTATACAGAGATGCGGCTTTTCTATGAATTTTTCTTCAGCCCACAGGGGGTATATAATATTATTACACCCTCACCACCTCAAAATGGAAAACCCACAAAGAAATTCCTATGATGCAGCTTTTAAGTTGAATGCCATCAATCTGGTTATCCGTGAAGGAAACAGAGCGGCTGCACATCAGCTTGCTAATGTTAATGGATCTATGATGAGACGGTATGTGATGAAGATTATCTGAGGCTGTTCAACTCTGACACTGAAGAGGACGACTTCAGTGTCTTCAGTACACAGTAGAAATGAAGTGACAGTGGTTTGGTGTTCATTAGTTTTAAATGCTCAGGAGGAAGATAAATAGTGACTTGTGGCTTCAGTGCATGGGAGAATGAAGCCACTTTAATAGTTGCACAGTTGCACTTTAACAGTGTGCAGGAGGAAAAGGTGACAGTGATTTGGTGTTTAATGGTTTTAGTACACAGGAGGAAGAAAAATAAAGTAACTTAGTTTTAGTGCACAAGAGGAAGATGAATAAAACCATCAATGACTTTTTCAGCACTTTTATTGCCGCGTATTTATTGCTACTTTTATTGCGGCACTGTTCAGAAACAATCAATTCAGGTATATGAATAAACACTTATGGTACAAAATCTTTCTGTCTAAATAACTTATTTCTCAGCGGCTTATAGTCCAGTGTGGCTTATATGTGACAAAACATATACTTCATTCAAATTTTAGTGGGTGCGTCTTATATTTAGGTGCGCTCTATAGTACGGAAAATATCGTGTGTATATATATATATATATATATATATATATATATATATATATATATATATATACACACAGGTATTACAGTTATCGCTTTTATAGCTACAATATTTATATAAATAATATAAGTGATAAAGTATGTATGTATATATACTGCAGTGCTCCACCTGCTGGCTGCTGTTTGTATGTTCTAACTGTAGTTCTCCTGTATGTCCAGTGGTGGCGCTGCACAGCTACAAGGCATCAAAGCCCGATGACCTGTCCCTCACTGAGGGTGACATCATCTACCTGACACATCGCCATGATGATGGATGGTTTGAGGGATTCCTCCATGGCAACCAAGGCTTCTTTCCTGGAAACTATGTCCAGTCTTATGGCTAAACTGAAGCCAGACAGTCCCGTGTCTCTCTGTCCTCTCAGTGACAATCTGTATGTCTCTCTCTGGTCACATCAATGAATGAAACTTCTGTTTTTACTTTTCCTCTTCACATCTTATATTAATATTTTCAATCTGTGTGGCATCATGTGTCATCAACTTTAGGCTTTTTCACCAGAACTAAAACTAGAAAAGGAATCTGATGTGCTGAACAAAAGAAATCCTTCTCCCAGTTATCGATTAGAGCTGATCACTTGAGTCCTTTTACCCAGAAAGACAATCAAAAGACAGAAATAGAGAAACTATAATAAATTTGTATTAAATTAATTTGTATTAAATTAATTAAAGTTTATTTAATACAATTAAAAAATAATTAAAACAATAACTGGTATTCTATATTTTTCTTATTAACAAATGTCATGCTCAGAACCAAACCAACATGTTCATCTGTCTCTTAATACTACCTCTTTTCCTACTTTGTCTGTGTCTCTCTGCTCAAAGCTCTTTGGTTTCTACTAAAGACATAAATCTCACAAATATATAGTTTCCATGTTTAAAGTAGGTATACTAGGGTCTAAACCGCAGACACAACTCAGAATTAAAAATGGGAGTCTGAGCTACTGAAGATACTTAAAATAGCTCACAAATATACAGTATAGTATAGTATTAGTAGATTGAGTCAAAATAAGCTACAGTGTGTGTTCATCACAATGAAGATGTGGCTCATTGAAGTGTTTTAATAGTTTAATGTTCGAATCTGACCAATAGGGCTGCATGAAAACATTTTTAGAACAAAAAATACCAATTATTATTATTAGTAATTATCAGTATTGTTATTATCATTGTTGCTGTTCTGTGTCCCACCTGTTCCAGGTTTCTTCTCACTAAAAGAAGGTAAAGTTTTTTCCTTGCTGCCATCGCCAAGTGCTTGCTCATGGGACTGTTGGGTCTCTATAAATTAAAGCGTATGGTCCAGACCGGCTCTATATTAAAAGTGTCATGAGATACCTTCTGGTATGATTTGTCGCTATATAAACAAGATTGACTTGACTTGAAATGGTTGCACTGGTCTTAATATTTATTAGTACCCCATCAATGTAGCTGTGACCAAGCAGTATCTGTGTGTATTTACATTGTACAAATATGTGAGTAGTTCAAGGAAAAATTTACAAGATGAACAATCTCAGATGAATTATACTTCACACGCGTTGTTTGGTAACCTTATAGGGCACAGACTGCGTCTCGGATGTTTAGGTCAGAATTTTACCATCATTTTGAGTTGAACAGCTTGAATAAAACGTTTGAACTGTAAGGACCAGCATTTTCTGAATTTGAAAAACCCTGAAATAAATATATATGTACACTTGAAAACTGCACATCTTGAAAGTGATTATTGAGAATTTGACAAAATGAAATTTAGACCACATAAATTCAGAAAGAAAAAGTGTTTAGATGCAAATGTCTTTAAATAATTCTGATCTGTGAATGTTAAGTTACTGAGGTATTTAATTTAATTGATGTTTCCTGTGGAAACTACCTTTCTGCACATCGCCTCTTTTGTTCCTTTTGTTTCCTGTTTTCCGTAGTTCCCCGACACACACTTCCTCCCGTCACAGGGCTGTTCTGCATTGTTGAGGTTACCTAACCAATCATGTTATAACCTTTAATGCAGATTGTTTACTGTTAATGCAGTTACATTACTCAGCTGTTGTGTGTTGTTTTGACTATTAATATAAGTTTTAGAGATGGTTCCATTTTACTTTTTAGGTTCACTGTAACATTTTCAGTATGACAATTTTGATTAAATATTTATGAACTCTACAATGTGCCCTACCCACATCCCTCACACAGTGTTTCTCCTTTCTGCTAACTTCTGCTAACAGTCCTTTCAGACTGATCAGCTTGTATTGATTTAATGTAAAATGTCAAAAATTGCTGTTACCCTCATCCTGCCAACATGTTTAAAAAAGGACTACTGACTGAATAAAGTACTGTACGAAACAACCATCATATCAAAATGTTAATTTACTTTTCAAAACATTACCAGTTATAGACCCTTGTGATGGAGAGACTCTCTAGTTATGTTACAGTATGTTGCACTTTACAGTGTGGTAGTATTTTAAACATGCAAATGGAGTATTTAGAGTACAAAACACTCCATTGTACAATATACACTCACCGGCCACTTTATTAGGTACACCTGTCCAACTGCTCGTTAACACTTAATTTCTAATCAGCCAATCACATGGCGGCAACTCAGTGCATTTAGGCATGTAGACATGGTCAAGACAATCTCCTGCAGTTCAAACTGAGCATCAGTATGGGGAAGAAAGGTGATTTGAGTGACTTTGAACATGGCATGGTTGTTGGTGCCAGAAGGGCTGGTCTGAGTATTTCAGAAACTGCTGATCTACTGGGATTTTCACGCACAACCATCTCTAGGGTTTACAGAGAATGGTCCGAAAAAGAAAAAATATCCAGTGAGCGGCAGTTCTGTGGGCGGAAATGATGCCAGAGGTCAGAGGAGAATGGCCAGACTGGTTCGAGCTGATAGAAAGGCAACAGTGACTCAAATAACCACCCGTTACAACCAAGGTAGGCAGAAGAGCATCTCTGAAGGCACAGTACGTCGAACTTTGAGGCAGATGGGCTACAGCAGCAGAAGACCACACCGGGTGCCACTCCTTTCAGCTAAGAACAGGAAACTGAGGCTACAATTTGCACAAGCTCATCGAAATTGGACAATAGAAGATTGGAAAAACGTTGCCTGGTCTGATGAGTCTCGATTTCTGCTGCAACATTCGGATGGTAGGGTCAGAATTTGGCGTCAACAACATGGAAGCATGGATCCATCCTGCCTTGTATCAACGGTTCAGCCTGGTGGTGGTGGTGTAATGGTGTGGGGAATATTTTCTTGGCACTCTTTGGGCCCCTTGGTACCAATTTAGCATCGTTGCAACGCCACAGCCTACCTGAGTATTGTTGCTGACCATGTCCATCCCTTTACGACCACAATGTACCCAACTTCTGATGGCTACTTTCAGCAGGATAATGCGCCATGTCATAAAGCTGGAATCATCTCAGACTGGTTTCTTGAACATGACAATGAGTTCACTTTACTCAAATGGCCTCCACAGTCACCAGATCTCAATCCAATAGAGCATCTTTGGGATGTGGTGGAACGGGAGATTTGCATCATGGATGTGCAGCCGACAAATCTGCAGCAACTGTGTGATGCCATCATGTCAATATGGACCAAACACTCTGAGAAATGCTTCCAGCACCTTGTTGAATCTATGCCACGAAGAATTGAGGCAGTTCTGAAGGCAAAAGGGGGTCCAACCCGATACTAGCATGGTGTACCTAATAAAGTGGCCGGTGAGTGCAATTTATAATATAATATTTATTTGTAGAGCACTTTTCAAAATCCAAGGTACAAAGTTATTCACAAGGCAGCAAATAAAACATAAAATCAGCAGTTTTTAAAGAAAACAGATTCAGTGTGTAAAAACTTCCTCCTCTTCTTCTATAGTTTGACTGGCAGACTCCAAACCAATGTTAGAGGTGCATGCCACCACCTACAGTATCTGAGTGCACCATCATTACCATCATGATTTTAAAACTAAACTAACTGACAGACCTTTGATGCTCTACTCCTTTCTCACATCCACCATTCTGCACTTCAGTCTTTCTCTTTCTACACTTCTTACAGCCTTTCAACACATGTTCAACTGTTTTCTTGCAGTTTCAGATTTGTCTGACACTTGTTTTCATGGTAGTAACATAGTACAGAGTCCTAATCTTAATCTAGAAAAACTAACATCTTCTTTCCTGCATTTACCTGTATTACTTTTAACAGACTTGAATTTTGTAATATACTCTGCTCTTGGTGTTGTTAATTCAGATTTCATTATTCTGTTATTCTGTGACAAATCAGTAATTTTGCTTCTGATCTTCCTAAACATATTCTTAAAATATCATTAAAATAAAATATCATTTGTTTAAAGCTCTTTTAGTGTTTATAGGTATCCTAATTTCCTTCTATTCCAACATGTGCTGGTTTCCAACAGAAATTAACATCCGTTCCTAATTGCTGTTGATTTAATAAGACTGTATAAAACTTTCTTGATTTTATACTTTGTAGAATCTGAACATATCACCTATCACCACTTTATTTGTTTGTTTGACCTCCTCTACCTACTGAAGACTGATGGACACAGTTCTGCTTTGTATAATGAATGAATATGTATGCCCACACCTGCATGCTCATTATTTGAGTGTTTTGATCGATATGTAAAAATATTTAAGTGATTATAGTAGCTCTTCTTCATATAGTCTTGAACAAAATAGCCAATAATAATATTCTTCTCTGCCTACTCGCTCCTCTTCTCTAATATTTAAAGATCTACTTTGGATTGTGGAAACAAAAAAATGTTGCAGATTTTTTGCCTAAATCAACTCTGGTACTTGTTGAACAATCGTTTTTCTAAATTTCTGTATATATATATATATATGTATATGTATGTATAGCAAGAATGAGAATGATCCTTCCCACTTCTTATAAATCTTATAAAGCATCGCAATAACCTGTTCACTGAGAACACTGAATACACTGACATTCACTTACTCAATCTCACTCACAAACACATAATATTGAGGATCAAAAGAATAGGAGAAGGGCAAAACTCAGCTGTAATTTGAATCAATTAGCAAACTAAAGGAAGGATCCAGCCTCTGACTGGTCAGAGCCGAATCCTGCACATCTTGTGTTAGCATCATTTATCCCTCCATATTTTCTCCCCTCCACTCACTGACAGGCCTGGTTCTCTGCTAACAGACGGCTCTAGACTAGAACAATTAATTACAATATTAACAAAAATTAACTATTACTCAAGTTACAGGAGCTGTAACTGTTAAAGGTAAAATTTGGAAACCTATATAACTCCATAAAAATGTTAAAGCTAAGTATACCTAGGATTTTGAATTATATTCTGGATTTAGTGCGGAGAAGCTAATATGGGAGAAATATGATCTCTTACTTTTCACAAGGTAATCTATTTGATATTTTTTTAAACCCTTAACGCCTGAATTTATATAGCTGTATATAAAAAAATGTTTTATGTGTGTTTTTGTCTTTAAGTAGATGGTAAATAATGTTGAGATTATTCATTTCACTTTTGCACAAAAAATAAATAGAAAATTTGGTATGTTGCAAATTTGCAACAGCAGGCATAATGGTCAATAATAAGATAACAATAAAACTTACAGTGTTAAACGTAAAGTTCTCTATTAGTGGTCACATTATGTAATGTACTCTAAATATAATAATAAATTAATACCACAGGTTTAAATAGGGTTTTATAGACCAGATAGAAGATTCTCATTTTTACTCGGTTGTAGGTTTCTATTTGCTGAAGCTTCACAGGAAGTCGTGATTTGGTTTTCATAAATGAAATAAGTGTCAGTTATGTTATAAGATATTTTACATGTTGTAAATTTAGACATAAAAACCGAAACAAACACAACTTATACAAACTGATCTGATGTTGTTTAAAGAAATGAAAATGTGATGAACTAATAGAAAGCACATTTCACTACAAACATCAGAGTCATTCAGGAAAAATTCAAGTTGTATAGAAACCCCTCAGACACAAAATAAGGTTTCCTTCCTGTTTCAGACTCGTGCTGTCTTTCTTTTCTGTCTAAACCTAAACTGAGGCTCAACTTCCTGCTTCCTAAACTTGTTCTTTTCTTTGTAAATGTAAACTGAAGATTTTGGGGGTTAAACCGCATCTTGATGAATCTGATCCATGATTCATTCAACACTCTGTGGTCTGAGTGAAACCTGAAAAGGCTTGAGTCCCTGTTTCCAGACTTGTCAGCGTTTAACCATCAAAATGACGCCTGTGACGCTCCATCATGGTATTAAATCATAATCCCTTTAATTCAATCCGTATTAACAAACTAATTAATCTCATTATGAGGTGAATTTTAAGTAATATTTAATAGATGAATTTTATATTTTAAATGTATATATTGTTAAAGTATGTTCAAGGGGTCAAAAAAACCAAAATAACCCCCCAAAAAACGGACCAAACAATATGAAATTTTTTACCATTTTAGTACATATTTTACCTGTTTTAACACATACAAACTGAATGAAACTTTAACTTTGGTCATGAATGTGTGTGAATGTTTCAGTTATTTACTGTTAACACGGAAATTAAAGTAAATCTATTTTATTTGTTTTTTCAGATTTTACAATCACACGTTTAACTATCAAACATAGCTGCAGTGTTCAGCTATATATTATGACCATATAGTGTATTTTAATAGCATGTCCACATACATTTGACCACATAATAACCTAGAACTAATACCATGAAGGCTGGACTGCTGTAACTCATTCTTCCTACTGCAGGCATCTCCCAGGCCATTATGTTGCTGCCCAGTTATTAACACCATATCATCACTATCTCTGCATCCTGATACTGGCTCTCTGTTCATTTCAGTATTTCTGTCTATAAATCGCTTCATGGTCTTTTCCATCTGTCTATCATTTGCTGGAGGATATCAGACTGAATCTGTTGATCTCTCTGTCTTTTAATTGTATTTGAACTTGTTTCTAACATATGTTATGCACTTAGTAAAGTCTTTATCGGTATGTCTCTATGAATGTATGTGTATAAGTCTTGTTAACACATATGTCTGTCTTTGTGAAGCAAAGCCTGTTTGCTTTCCAAAGTGCTATATAAATGACATAAACTTGAAAATAGAAAAATGTTGACAAAATGGAAATTTTCAGTTTCAACGAATTTTGATTGACATCAGTTTCATTTTCTGTCCAGCATCAACTTTATTTAAACCACAAGATGTCAGAGCTGCTGCAGAGACGTTCTCAACAGAACCACAACAACCACGGACCAGAGAACCGGATCGACAAACGGCAGCGCCTCCAGCGCCTCTAACACCATCAGAAGTGAGTTCACCTGTTCTTTAGATATTATTAATAATAATAAAAACCAACATATTTTCTTGAAGAGAAACTTTCACTTTAAACATCAAGGCTGTTGCCATGGCAACAATAAACATTTCACTATAAACTTTTACAAGAAATCAATAGTATAACATTTATCATATAATCAGAATGAAATCAAGTAATTAATATTTCATCATTAGTGTGATGTGTTGTGGATTTGATCAACCTTTAAAACAAACCAATAAAACAAATCAATAAATGCAGAAATTAACCATTATCACAGAATAAACATCATATTGATCCATTATCTGTGTTTGGGAAACCTCAGATGTTTCAGTAAAAGTTTTTTGTTTTTTTTCAATAAAAAATGTTTTAATTTATTTTAAGTCAAGGCAACAAAACCTGATCAATTGTGTGATCTATTATTGATCTATTATTATTATTATTATTATTATTATTATTATTAGAAAGATTCCATTTCTCAACACAAATAAATTATGCTTGTGGTTTTCTAATATTTTTCTTACTAGGTTGTTTTTTGTTTTTATTGATTAGAAATTCATATGTGTGATTGTTCTTCATGATGAAACATTACTGAGTCATGTTTTAGTTGCTGTTTGTGTAAAAATGATAATATATAAAAATCTTAAAAACTTAAAATGTATAAAAGTCCTTCACGTCCTGGTCAACAAACTATTAATAAACTTCATGGATCTGATTGGATTGACAATTGAAACATTGATCAAGCGGAGTCTTTAGTTCAGAATGTTTATGGATCTTTGACAGATCGACTTTCCTTCGTTAAGATGATTATTATTCATATTTAGTTTCACTGCTTTCTGCTTTAAGTTTGTACCGAATGGATCATCAAACTACATGGAGGAACAGTAAATAGACAAAGTCGTGCTGTAAAGCAGGCTCAATGTCGCTTGCAGAAACGGATTTCTGGGTTGCAGCGGTCAGAAACAGCAGAGGTGGAAATGTTTGAAACAAATGCTGATAAGTTTCATTTCACAAGCATTTAGTCCTGCTGCAGACCTGAATCCCTGACTCACAACTTCTCACTTTTAGTCATTTTCATTAATGTTGAAACTTTAACTGTGATCATGAAGCCCATCAGTCAAATATGATGCTCGCTGTTTACAGAGTGGAAACTATCGGTACACTCACCCTGCTGCTGTTAGCTGCCGTCGAGTCCAAACCGTAAATCTGTTTGAGCCATGACGAATATTTCCATCTCTCGTTGAGACACTTCATATCTGAATCTGGAAAACTGGCTGATCGGAAAGACGGTTGAGTTTTATGACAAGCGGTGGCGTGGAGCAACCAGAGCTGAATCATAACGAAAATATCAAATACACTGTTTCCTCAGAATATCAGTAACGGAAAAGGAAAATGAACATTATGTTTGACTCCAAGAAATATTCAGATACTTTAATGAAGTAAAAGTATGCAAGTATTGTCAGCTTGACGCAGTTCAAGTACTGCAGTAACAGTACATAAGCATTGTGAGCTTGATGTAGGTGGAGGTGGAGCTAGTTTCAACTACTTTATATACAGTTAGCTAGTTTAGTCCAATGGTTCCCAACCTAGGGGTCGGGGCCCTCCAAAGGGTCACCAGATAAATCTGAGGGGTCATGAGATGATTAATGGGAGAGGAAAGAAGAAGAAACAAAGTTCTGATACACAAATCTGTTTTCAGCTTTTGGACTTTTTCTCTAATCTTTGATTTCTGCTGAAATATTGGATCATTTGAACATTTATTGAAATGAAACCATCTGAGAAGTTTAGAGGTAAAAATCACTATTTGGTGGAGCTGTTAACAACTCATAGACATCTGAAATGTGACCCGACTACACACTGCTTTTAGTAAGACGTCAACAGACTAAAAGGTTGAAACCACTGGTTTCATCTTTAACAATGTGTTGGATTTTAAAAGCTTCTTATATTATCCATTGAGTCAAATCTGCATCTGAACAGTAACTAAAGCTGTCAGATAAATGTAGTGGAGTAGAAAGTACTAGATTTACCTCTGACATGTAGTACAGTGAAGTATAAAGTAGCATCACATGGAAATACTCGAGTACGGTATAAGTACCTTTAAAACTGTACTTAAGTACAGTACTAAATGGACTTAGTTACTTTCTATAAATACTGTGTATATATATATATATATATATATATATATATTCCTGAGTCTGAAACATGAACTGATTTTAATTTTAAACAAAACCAATGCATCAAACATTGAAGATAATGAAGATAAAAATTTCTGACTTCAGACCTCTGAAGGTCGGAGACCTTGAATGAACCTGCAGTGACTCACCTGGTGGAGTCGATGTGTCCTGGTCCAGGTCTCTGTGGTTTGGATCAGAGTCTTCTGTGGTTTAATTGTATGACTCACACAGGTAGACGGCCTCTGATTAGCTGATGGGTCCTAACAGCCAGCCAATCAGTTGCTTTCTTTTCCAGGTTACCTGAACACACCTGAAGCTTCCAACTCAATCAGGTCACCTGAAGCAGCTCAGACCAGAACCAGAAGAACCAGAGGTACCATGTCTCCTCCATCAGTCCTTCTCCTCGTCCTGCAGCTCTGCAGCCTTCATCTGATGCTTGTTGCCATGCCAACCTGCCATCTCCAGGGAAATGTGGTTCAGACAGCCCACAACCTCCTCAGAGACCTGGTATGACCCTGACCTTTGACCTCCCTTATAAGACCGCTGCTGATTTTTATTAGATGACAACTGAACATTTAAAATCTCATTTGATTTTTAATCATGTGATGCTTTTCATCTCTTAAACTAAAACTTCTTTAACTGATCACACATCAGCTGTTAACTAAACGAACCATTTGACTGATGCTTTAACACATTGGAAACATGTGAACTGCTCCTTTAACAGTTTCTTGTCTGATCTGCAGGGGGCGCCATTTCCTGTACACTGCCTGCAATACAACATCAACGTCTCTTTCCCAGGCTCCGCCTTCCCCGCTGCCACAGTCGATCACCCGCAGGTAATCCTCTCAGCCAATCAGATAGCTGCTTTTTTATGTTCAACCTGCTTATGTACTCTGACATCTGATTGGTTCCCTGCAGTGCCGCCGGGCATTAGGGGTCGTGTATGAGTCACTGCGAGGGGTGGGGCTAATGTTTGAGGATCACGACTTACCTGAAAGAGAGGGCGGAGTCACCTGGGATGCCACGAAACTTGACAACTTCAGGAACCTACAGGACCGACTTCTGGATGAGGGCAGCTGTGTGAGTATCAGAACCTTGTTCTCATATTCTCATGTTATTCTGTTTCTGTCTTGTGTTCTTTTATTCTTGAGTTCTTCTGTTGTCAAGTTTTTCTGTTCTTGACTTTTTCTGTTTTTCTGTTCTTGAGTTCTATTGTTCTTCTGTTCACGACTTCTTCTGTTTTTGTGTTCTTGTGTTCTGTGTTCTTCTGTTCTTCTGAACATCAAGTCCTTGTGTTATGTTCTTGTGTTCTCATGTCCTTGTGTTTTCAGGTTCTTATTTTCTTGTGGTTTTAATATGTATTCAGGTGATTTATTTCAGATTTGAGTAAAATCGTATCAGATGTTTTGTGAGTTGTCAGGAGCCACTGGCAGAGTGAGAGCTTTCAGTCATAGTCATGGTCATCCTCTTGGGAGCAACGTGTGAAAGTTCTGTGGCGGTTCTGTGGAGGTTTTAATCTGGT
Organism: Pampus argenteus; assembly: GCA_036937835.1. Lineage (NCBI taxonomy): Eukaryota > Metazoa > Chordata > Actinopteri > Scombriformes > Stromateidae > Pampus > Pampus argenteus. Next base: position 20,656,657 of record CM072878.1, read on the forward strand.
TTATCTTTCTGTCTGCAGCTGTCGGACGTTGATGCTTCAGCTGTTTTATCTTCTTACTTCAGTAACGTGACGGCTGTCGTTCAGCAGGTAAACTCCACATACAATGTTGTTAGAAGAAACCAGAGTAAAAATACAGTTTAATTTTTATACTAATAAGTGTAAATTAGATACAATTTAAAATACAAAAAAAAACAACATACAAAGTGATTGTTGATTTTCTTTGGATGTAATTGAATTTATTGTTGGTATATTTATCCACAGTACTTTTTTGCTATCTTTAACAAAAAAGAAACTAGATGATAAAATGATATAAAATGACATTAAGTGTATAAATGAGTGAAAGTGTTCCTTGTGTCTTTCGTTAAACATGTCTTCTGTATATGTAATCATGACTCAGGACAGTGCGGCGTGTGGTTGGCTCGCTATGAGGAGAGATCTGCTCTGGGTGCTAAAGTTCGCTCTGCAGAATCACCATCAGTGTTTCACCTGGAGACACACCCACTGAGGAGCGGGGGCACGTTGACTGATTGATCTGTTTTTTGACTTATTTATTTATCTATTTATTTATTTATATTCTGACTTGCATTTTTATTTATTTTTACAAAATATATTTATTTGTAAAATCTATTTTTTATATCTATAGGCTCTGATGAAAATATTAAAACTGTAAACTCACATATGAAAACTATGTTTTATACTCCCGTGTCCACAGTGTTACAATAGCTTTATTATGATATGATATGATTAAGAAAATCTTAAATTAAACTCTGTATTAAGACTCTTTATTCTTCAGCACCTTGTTTTGTCATCATGTTAAAAATCTTCAGTGAATAAATGCTAAACAGTTTATGACATGAACATGTTAGCGTTCCTCTCTGCAACACTTTCAGGTTATTATTGATTCGTAGCTGAATAAAAAGATGTTAGCGTCAATTTCAGTTCAAGGGGTGAAGAAATTGTATATTCTGTTCATATCAGAGAAAAATCTGCTTTTTCTGTTAAGAAGGAAAAGAAGCAAAAATGTGTCAGCAGGACACAAATTCTTCTCTTTGTGTTATCATGAGGTCAAGTCATATTTGTAATGCCCCTTTATTTTAATTCGCTAAATTCAGACAGTAAACACATTGACTCAACTCTGACTCAAATTGAAACTATGAGTTTTAAAGACACAGTGACTCATGCACAGCTGCCTGCTGCTTAATTAAATCTTCTCTTTATTTAAAAAAGAGGTCACTTCTTTTTTTCAGATCTTATCGATTTTATTTAAATGTTTGTTTTCGAATAATAAAGAACAAACCATTCAAACAGAAAGGATTCAGTTCAAGCAGGCCTCAAATGAAACGTTTAGATTTCACAGTAATTTTTTATTAAACTGTTAAAAGTTCAGATAGATTAAAACTACAGATGCTGTGGTTTCATTATGTGGTATGTAGGACTACATTCTGTTCTGTCTAACATGTTTGTACCTGTCTGACCTGCAGTGTGTAATATTTATTGTTTTCCTCAGTCGCTTTGGCTCAATTCTCTAATGACATGTCATTACTTGTGCAACAGAAACAACAGAAAAGGCATCTCTCATTCATTGCTAACATGCAGAATGTGCAAATGTTTTGGCACATTCGGTTAAGTGAACAACTAGTGTTTATATATGTCTTTAAAATAGATTCAGTTTCTTCTCAGTTGAATGGTTTTACTCTTTAAAACATGTTAGAATTATAGAGTTACTACAGTTTGTGAACATGGAGGAGCCTTTTAGATGAATAGTGGAAATTATACGATCATCAATCACCAAATCAGATGTATTTTCTTGCTGCGATGGATGCTGCTTATGATGACATCAGAGAAGCGGAGGGTGGTTGCTGCATACAAGATGATTATTCCCCCGTTGTGTTGCAAGGCAGGTGTGAGGTAGATGAGAATCTGCGGATTCCCAGCACTGTATCTTTACTTTCGTAATGTACTGCTGCATATAGGATATATGTTTTTCTGTTCACTATATTGCACTGTGTTGTGTGACCATTGCAGGAATATAAAATTGTTTTCCTCACATTGATTGTTTACCAAATTGCAGGTAGATGTTGACAACCTGTATTCAGGTCTGATACTGAAACAGCACCACTGTGTGGCTGTAACAAGCTAACTTGCGAATTAGATTTTATTTACATTTTCTTCTAAATATCTTCCGTATATTTCTATTTTATTTGATCAATCTTGGTACGTGGTTTGTTTTTTAGTTGAAGGAGTAATATGCACATCATATAACATCATATACTATCTGAAAGCTGCATCAATGAAAAAAGTAATGCCTGCACACTTACTCCAAATCAATATTTAATCTAGACAATGTTTCAGGTCAAATGTTTGTAAAAATGAAAAGTGCACACATATTATACATCCATGGACAGCGATTGACTGATAAGCTCAGGATGATAAACATTTCAATTCAATTCAATACAGCACATCACAAAGAGCAGAAATGCAAAGACCATAGCTCAATTTATCACAAATATCAAAACATATATGGTGTGAATATATCGATTAAATATTGTGTGAAGTGAACATTGTCCTGATTACATCTGGTGGCTTAGTGGAGTTAGTGTGCAGGCATCATTTCTTACAACATGGTTTGTTTTTTGACATTTCAGACCATTTCTCTTTAATTACCAAATCATCGGGGCTGTAGCCTAATTGATTAAAAAGTGGCATACCATCTTCTTTTACATCGTTCACATAATCTTAAGAAAACCTGGAACCTGTTAAATATTTGAACAAAGCCTGAATAAGTTTGTCTGTTCGTTTCTTTATATTCCAAATAGTTTATTATATCATCATCATTACAACAACAACTCATGTTTAGTTTTTAGAGAAACTTTGAAGATCTGCTTCGACAATCTGAGGAAGAAAACGTGATGCTGTTACTGTGTTAACACAAAGTGCCCAATCAGAGTCTAGACTTAGGCCACGAGGAAACAAAAAAAAACAACCCTAGGAACGCTGGTCTCCGATTGGCTGAAGGAGAGAGGTGATGTTTAATGTTTGTGTGTATTTCTGGTGAGTGCGTGCTGAACAGTTTGTTGTACTCCTCCTTAAACGAGGAGTACAACAAGACGCTCCATGAAACCGTCTGGCTTTATTGATTGCCATTGCAGATAATAGCCAATAGCCATTAAAACAACAGTTTCAAATAATGATAATTTTATTCTGTAACGTTTTCTTTTTTAGATATTATATCAGACTCGTGGTTTGATGATGGCGTGACTTGGTGGCCAAACTATAAAAGTAAAGAACACATCAGCAGAGGTGTCCAAAAACGGGTGGAGCCAGGATCAGACTGGAAAAAATGCTGATAAGGATCCATTTAGAGACCTAATCCAACCGAATTATGTGTTGAAATGTAACTATTGGACCCATAAATTATTAAATTATCAAATATTTGCTTCTTGAGTTTTTTGCCATTTTTTCATATTTTAAAGCTGTTTGTGGCTGCATTTTTTATTGTCTGCACCGCTAATTAAACAAGAGAGGAAACCAACCAAACCAACTTGCTCTCAAATATACAGTATATCAACAATGCTGAGAGAAAAAGGAGATATCATGAAGAAGAGGGTAGTGACAGCCCATCAGTCTGGGGAGGGATATAAGAGCATCTCCAAAAGATTACAGCTCCATCCACTGGAATACAAATACCAGGAATAGCCCTGCCTAGAAGTGGCCCACATCAAAACTACCACCCAGAGTCAGCAGAAAAATAGTGAATCAGCTAAAGGCAAACCCACACATCATCGCTACAGAGTTGCAGACAAATGCACATGCATCTATGATCAGTCGAAAATGTTTAACTGATGCTTAAATTATAAAAGAAAACAAACAAACAAACAAAAACAAATATGAAATTCAAATTTTAAAATTGCAATTAAATAATAGAAGAGTAAATTTTTGGTTCATCAGCACCAATACTTAAAAGTAAATGTGTTGTTGTAACATCACAGTCTGTTATTTTACAAACAAACACAGAAAAAAAGATTAGATTCCAAAAATAACATAAAATAATAAAAAATAATAATTTATGAACAGGTTAATTAGGAATAATTAAAGATTCTTTAATGAACTTTTATCTCCCACTGTTATGTGTTCAAAAATGATTTGCATGAAGTTATACAGTAAATAGTTTATATTAAATATTGTTCACACACTTATACATTAAAAATGGTTTACATGTTAAAAAATGTTCTTCATATTTTATTATTCATTATAATTCATTGTGAGTGTACAATATGTGTGTGTTGACAGTTCTGTACATGTGACATCATTGCACGTCTGTCCGTCCTGGGAGAGGGATCCCTCCTCTGTGGCTCTTCCTGAGGTTTCTTCCACCTTTTTCCCTGTTAAAAGGGTTTTTGGTGGTCAAGTTTTTCCTCACTAATCGAGGGTCTAAGGACAGAGGGTGTCACTCCCTGTACAGATTGTAAAGCCCTCAGACAAATGTATTTTGTGATTTTGGGCTATATAAATGAAATTTGATTTGATTTGATATTGTTATATACTAAAAAATAGTTTATGTTAAAAGTTTAAACTCTGTTAAATATGTAAAATTTTGAGTTTGAGTATTTGTGTATTTGTTATTCAGTCATATGACTCTCCTCATCCAGACACTGCTGTTCATCTTCCTCCTCCTCCTCTTCCTCGCCATCAGCGGGGGGGCGGGTACGCCTAAAGAAACCCAGCTACACACACACACACACACACACACACACACACAAACTAAATTTATAAAACAAAATAAGTGATAGTAACTTGTTATTAGTGTGGACAACAGTCACAACAAATCCAGATTTTGCAGTTTTAACACTTCCTTTAATTTTTTTATTTGATTCCTCATATCTGAAATATAAATTCTGAATTATTTCTAAAATTATATTCTGGCTATTTCGATTTCATCTTTCCGCAATTCGTTCATTGTATATCAACCAGCTGATAGAAGAAAAAAAGTGCTTATCAAATCAAATCAAATAAAAAAAATGTGTATATCATTAAAAACTATTTTAATTCAAGGTATTCAATATGTATTTTATTTTTTAAAAGTGCTATAAGGGTCCTTATTCTGATTAGAAGAAAGATAAAAGGATTTTTTTGTAAAGTTTTTCATGCTGAATTTAAAGGTATAAAAGAGATATTGAAATTTAAAGGGAAAGGTTTAAACAATAAATAAATCTGATATTTGATATTTCATTTTATACATTTATTTTATTTCATTAAGAGTTACCATTTTTCTTTTTTTTTTTTGTAATTAAATAGCTGTGAAAGGATGTACAGTTGTGTGGTGTCTCAAAACTCAAAAGAAAATTAAAGGTAAATAAATTAAAGGTAAATTAAAGGTTGCATAAAACAGTTCAACAAGAAACTGAGGCCCTGTCCCATTGTATTATACATTCAAATGAAATATAACAAAGCAACATGGGTTACAGACAGATAGATTAATAGATTAATTGGACTGATAGATTGACAAAATGGTACCTTGAAGAAAATGAAACAAACAACACCCAGAAGGAGGAGCCCAGAGATTATTGACAGGACAATGTAGCCAATAGGAACCTCTTTCTTTCCATCAGGATGACGCCAAAGCACACTGACCTGAGTCTACACACACACACACACACACACACACACACACACACATACACATACACACACAGCCTTCAGCAACAAAACTCCAGTCATTTTTGTTTGTTTGTTACAATTTCATTTAGCAGACACTTTTATCAAGAGAAATGTACATCTGAGAGATAATACAACACAAAGCATCTAGTCAGGATGTAGTCAGGTGAGAACCACCTGTGTAAGTGCCATAAAAGAACACAGAACCACAGAACGGAACAGTCTGGCAGAGTACCAGGTGTGTGTGTGTCCGGGTTAAATGCATGTAAAAGAAAAAATAGAGTGAAAAAATAATTTCCCCATTGAGGGATGAATAAAAGTAAATCTTAATCTTAGTGAAATTGTCTCCCATCCTACGGGAATTCTGTGACACATAGGATTACTGAAAGAGTAAAGAGGCTGAACAAAAACAAAATATCCATAATCCAAATCTCCTGCATTTGGATTATGGATCTTTTTCAGTGAGGCAAAGTATATCCAGGTACAGTCAAATAACCAATTTAATCCAAGTGGTCCATATTCAGCCATATTAACCTGCTTTGTTATTGTGTATACACAATATTTATTTATTTTATTTTGTTTCATTTATTCTTGCCAGTTTGTGGCTAAATGTTGTGTATATTGTGTACAAGCATTTTCTCTCAAGCATGATAACAAAATTTTAAAAAGTAAGGTGTTTTCTTAATGCAACATGAAAATGACAGAAAAGGTTTAAAAAACTTTAAGAAAGGTAGGAAAATATTTCAGTTTACATAGGAAATCTATTTTAATATATAATAAATATAACTGTATTGTGTACCTGTGTGTGTCCACTCGGCAGGGGCAGTGGTTGGATCCTTGATGATGCACTGATGACATCGTAGGAAGCAGAGGACACAATCTCATAGTTCAGATAGGGAGTCTGTAGAAAGGAAACGATGACATCATCATCAGGTGTACGTGCGTGTGCTAATTGGTGTTTGTGTGTATGTGTGTGTCCTGACCTGTGTAAATGTGTGTATCCACAGTCGAGCTGAGATTCGAATCACAGCGCTGGAGCCCCGCCCCAACGCAGTGACATCACACATAAAACTGACACACCCCGTCTCACTGCTGCTGCAGTGCTACAACACACACACAGTTTACAACATTGTTATTAAACTTACATTATTACCACTATCATGTAGTGATAGTAAATGATAATAAAATTTCTATCAAAATGTATTTACCACATGTTGAGTTTGTGTATGTGTGTTTCTCTCCCCCTGCTGGATCAACTGAGAAACTACAGAAACACTGGAGAAGTTACTAGAAAACTGCAGAGAGACAGACAGGTCAGACAGACAGGTCAGAGAGGTAGACAGGACAGACATACAGACTGAATAAGAGGTTTGGACCTTGGAGGGGTCTACCTGTGATGCGTTCAGGGTCCTGCATTTCAGGGACTCCTCTGATGCGTTCGAGAAGATGTACAGCAGGTAATTATGTTTCCAGGTGGACGGGAAGTTCACCATCAGCCGGGCATTCACTGTACTTGGACCCTGGTTCCTCAACTACACACCAACATGATCAATATCATCATCATCAATATCATCAATATTTGACGGTTGCCAGGTGTTGTTAGTATGTATATATATATATGTGTGTGTGTGTGTGTGTATGTATATATATATGTGTGTATATATGTATATATATATATATATATATATGTGTGTGTGTATGTGTGTGTATATATATATATATATATATATATATACATATGTATGTATGAACGTATGTGAGTCTATGGTTGGCCTGGTAGTCAGTCAGATCGAGTTCAGATCACGTTCCACCACAAAGAACCACTCCAGAGTTTGTTTGGGACCAAAACAACCTCTAAAGCAGAGATCAGAAATTAAGTTCAACCAGGGTCGGCCCTTTCATCTTTGTTTCATATGTGTTTTAAAAGAAAATAGACCTGTATTTTTCTAATATAATTGATAAGTGAAAATGTATCCAGCAGCAAATGTCTTATTCCATCAGTAAGTGAAGGACAACAAAATTACAGCAACTTATCAATACAAATCTCGCAAAAAATGAGCTTTAATGTGAAATCTGAAAGTGAATGGCTTTTTTCAGGGGCCAAATGTTTTTGCTGGAAGGCCAGATTTGGCCCAGGGGCCCATAACATCCTCTAAAGAAAAACCAAGCAGGTCTGACCAGTTTCCTCCCTGGTTGTCCCTGACAACGCAGTTCTCGGGGTCACATAATAATTGATGTTTTAGCTGTGAGGTCAAAGAAAACATCTGACCTCATATACATGTTCCACCAGTGGACCCACTTCCTCTAAACTCCCAGGATTTATTGGAGGCTGCCAATCAGTGAGAGGCAGGACAAAGTCAGGCGGGGAGGAGCCTCTGAAAAGACACATGGTTACGATCAGTCTGTAAATGTGATCAAATAGATTGATTAGTCTGTAAATTTGATCAAATAGATTGATCAGTCTGTAAATCTGATTGACCAGATTGATCAGTGTTGTTGTTTACCCTCTGATCTGCAGCGTCACCTCTGCTTTCACCTGAACTTCCACTGTGACCTCGTTACTGCTGGAGTTCACTGAGTTCTTACTGTGAGACAGACAGGCAGAGGGAGAGACAAGTCAAACATCAAACATGAGTTCAGTCAAAAAGAGACAGACAGGCAGCGAGAGAGAGAGAGACAGTTTGTACCTCCTGATTCTGAGGTTGAAGGTGATGTGAGACTCCACCTCCTCCAGATGACCCACACTAAACACAAGACCTGTCTGCAGCTACAAACAAACAGACAGACAGACAAACAGACAGGCGGACAGACAGACAGTATATAGCAATATTTTAGAACTAGTAACTGTTTATTAAAGCATCATTCTGGTGCATCATTTTATATTTGTATCCAAAACGTATAATATAGCATATTCCTCTGTGCCATAGACCTCCATTGTTGTCCAAAACCTTTTGAAACACATCAGTGGGTCAGGTGGATTGAAATTCCACTTCCTACCTGGGCATATATAATGACACTCATCAAAGTGGCGCTGTGAAAATCAGGTTTGTGTTTTCGCAGCATCAAAAAGAGTTAGGGTTAGGGTTCATCATGTTAATCTCTTTCATCTGCATCTTTGCATCTCCATTCAGGTCTAATATTGTCAAATTTTATGACTTTTTTTTCAATTTTCTCAAAATCTTATTTTTGACATTAGCTGTTGGGCCAATGATCACATAATTTAGTCAGATCATCTCCAGACACACTGATCTTAAATTGTTAAAGAAGGTCATAAGCCAATCAGAGAGCAGTATTCTCAATCATTGTGTGTCTGTACATGTGTGTGTTTGTGTCTGTGCGTTGGTTACTATGTGTCCTTGTCTCATGGGATTTCCGAGGTCACAGGTCACAATGACAGTCTGGTTCTCCTTCCTCTGAACACACACCAGTCTGTTTACACCCTGCAGACAGGAAGCTTGATGTTTACTGTGTGTGTATATATTTCTGTGTGTGTGTTGTGTATGTGTGTGTGTGTGTCACCTGACTACTCTGGAAGTGTGTGTGTTCAGGGATTTGGACCACCAGCTCGGTCTCGTATGCCCCCTCACCATTGTTCTCCGCGGACACAGACAGCACTACGGACTGATCCTCACCGACCAACACACTGTCTGATAGGCTGCACACACACACACACACGCTTGTAACGACAATTATTTACTGGCCACCAACCCTGACAAAAGTCAATCTGTAGTTATGTGCGTTGACTCACGGCTCAGCACTCAGCTTCAGGTCGGGAACACACACATTGTCTTCACCACAGTCCAGAATGATCCTGGTCTACGCGCGCGCGCGCACACACACACACACACACACACAGGTGAATCCTCTATACTTGTGAGGGCATTGATTGATTAAATAAAAGTCTTCAAAATTTGTGTCAGACTCACCTGAGCAACAGCGTGTGTTCGCCCATGTAGCAAAGAATGCTGGGTAGTGTTGAGCAAGCTGGTGTTGACAGTGATAAAGATCGGACTCAATTTATCCCGAACTTCCTCTTCAGACTGCACACACACACACACACACACACACACACACACAAACACACACACAAGTGTGACTCTGCTCACCTCTTTTGTGTGCGTGTATGTTTTTATTGCCTTACTCACCCTCAGGTAGGCAGTCCAGTTGGTGCAGGCCATGCCCACCTCCCTCTGTACAATGAGCTTCACCGTCCCCTGTGGTTGATTGCTTGACAGCAGCAGTGTCCGTCGTGCCATTGGCTGCTTCATTCTATCCAGCTGTAGCTCAACCCCCAATGCTGCAGCCAACGGAAAAGGACTATCAGTAAAATTCAGCATAGATGGATGTGTTGACTCGTACGAGGACATTACCTATCTGCTGAGGAATCCTGTGGCCAGACACATGGACACACATCTGGATTACAAAACTAATGAGAAAGAAAAAAAATCTGGTCTGAATATTGTTTAACATTTTATTGTAATATTTATAACTCAACACAATATTAATATAATATATAATATCAATATGTAGATGACCCCAGACTCATTGGTTTGGCTGAAACTTGTAACCTAGAGACCGTCTGATGTACCCTGTTTGAAGAACACATTCACAAAATTTTCAAATCTCTCTTAAAACAACAGTTAGTTGATTACAGTTCTTACTGTAATCATTCTTACTGTTCATACTGACCATTACAAGATCACTACAAAATGCATGCAAATCAAGTAGGCATCTTTCAACGTTAGTTTTTTTGGTGCCTAAGTTCATCTTTTTGTTACTTCCACTCCAGCTCAACAGGAAAACAGTCTGAAGAAATAGTCTAATGGTCACCTGACTGTTGTGTTAAGATTGATGTAGTACTTCCTTATTTATTCGTTAGTTGATAACTAAATTCAATGTTAGTTACCAGGACACAGGCGTGATTTCTCGATGACACAGTTTGACATTTGGATTAAGGAATTCTGGCAGCAGCGAGAGCGAAACTCTGGACCGGATCACCACCTGTGACCTGGACACACAGACACACTTGTTTTCATCACATGATCTTTATCTGATACAGATATCAGTGTTACCAATCTGAGGGTCAGGACTCCTACAAAGGGTCACATAATACACATATAGGGTTGCATAACACTTACAAGGAAAATAACGCAAAATTTCAGATACACAAAATTATATTAATATATATTTTCTCTAATCTTTTCCCATTGAATTAATGAATAATTGTATCTCTTCAAATTATTAAACTTAAACAATAATCACACTTTCTTAACTGATTGGAACCTATAAGTATCAATACTATCAATATATGTGACCAATGACGATATCACATGTAAGACAAGACGTTTTAAACCAGATGTTTGATGACATTTAAAGATAAAACAAACAGAAGAGGAGTTCATCATAAAAACTTAATAAAATTAAATCAACATCTCCAAGAGTCCAAAATAAGAGAATTAAATGTGGACTCTTGAATATTAGGTCCTTGTCCTCTAAAGCTGTTTTAGTAAATGAATTAATATCTGATTATGATATTGATTTATTCTGCTTCACTGAAACCTGGTTGCAGGAGGATGAATATGTTAGCTTAAATGAATCCACTCCCCCCAGTCATTGTAATACTCATATTCCTCGAAGTACTGGTCGAGGTGGTGGAGTTGGAGCCATATTTGACTCTAGTTTACTCATTAATCCTAAACCTAAACTAAATTATAATTCATTTGAAAGTGTTTTTAGCCTGACTCATCCAACCTGGACATTATAGCCAGTCTTATTTGTTATATTATATCGAGCTCCAGGTCCTTATTCTGAATTTCTATCTGAATTTGCAGAATTTGCATCAGGCTTGGTCGTTAAATCAGATAAAGTAATTATTGTAGGTGATTTTAATATTCATGTCGACAACCATAGTGATAGTCTTAGTACTGCATTTATCTCTTTGTTAGACTCAATTGGCTTCTGTCAGAGTGTAAACAAACCGACTCATTGTCTGAATCACACTCTTGACCTTATACTCTCATATGGCATTGAAATTGATCATCTAATAGTCTTTCCACATAATCCTATTCTATCTGACCATTTTTTAATAACCTTTGAGTTCATACTACTGGACTATAAGCCTTTTTTCAGAACCTCCTACAGCAGATGTTTATCTGACAGTGCTGTAGCCAAATTTAAGGAAACAATTCCTAAAGTATTGAATTCAATGCCATGTCTTAATACAACAGAGGACTTGTCTGCTTCCTATAGATAGATAGATCAGCTTGTTAGTAATACTACAGACTCATTACGGACTCTTGACTCTATTACACCTCTGAAAAAGAAGACAATGAAACAGAGGAGGTTAGCACCATGGTATAGCCAGCACCCTCGCAAATTAAAGCAAGAGGCACGTATATCTGAATGCAAATGGCGTGCCACTAAACTCACCTATCTCGCCTAGCCTGGCAAGATAATCTTACAACCAACAGAGAAGCTCTGCGTAATGCCAGAACAGCCTATTATTCTTCAATAATTGAGGAAAATAAGAACAACCAACAGGTTTCTCTTCAGCACTGTAGCCAGGCTAACAGAGAACCACAGCTCTATTGAGTCATCGTCTCTAGAGTCATCTATTCCTTTATGTCTAACTAGTAATGACTTCATGAGCTTCTTTAATTATAAAATTATAACTATCAGAGACAAAATGCATCACCTTTTGCCCTCAACAGGCACTCATCTGAATTCTGATACAGCAAGTTAGGAAACAGCTGTGAAACCTAATATATATAGAGACTGCTTTTCTCCCATCGACCTTCAACAAATAACTTCAATACTTTCTTCATCTAAGCCACATGTGTCAAACACAAGAACTGTACTGGTGAGTTAACAGCATATCACTGCATCATACACCAGGAAGCAATGTGGCAAAGTCTTGAAGATGGACCATGTAATGAGCACTGTAACGCAAATCGTAAACTTTATCCAAGCTAAAGGGTTAAATCACCGGCAGTTTTGGTCCTTTATGCAGGAGATAGATTCGGAGTTTGCCGACATTCCTTATACGGAGGTGCGTTGGCTAAGTCTGGGGAAAGTTCTCAACAGAGTTTTTGAGCTCAGCAACGAAAGGAAATGACTCCACCATTTTGAGGGATGAAAAGTGGAAGAGCGAGTTGGCGTTTCTAGCTGAAATAACAGCTCATCTTAACACCTTAAATCTGCAGCCCCAGTGACGTGACCGCATGATCACTGACATGTATGACCCAGTAAAGGCATTTCAAGTGAAGCTGCTTTTATGGGCGACACAAATGCAACAGTGCAACTTGCCTCACTTTTTATTTACTAAAAATAAATACTCTTAAGAATAAGTAAACTAAGGTCAGAGAAATAACTGTTGCTACACCTACTAGATAAATAAGGCCATTATTAACATCTGTTTACTTTCTTATTTATGACTGGTCAGGGTGACCTTAGGGTTGACCAGTAAACCCTTAAATTCTGTAACTCAGATGTTTGAGTCAGAATCCAATTGGCTGAGATTCTCAACAGACATCCTGGAGGTCTGTAAGATGCTGTACTTGCTGCTGTACTCTCTGTAATAAACTTCTGAGAAAGCAATACAGTGTTGGCGGAGATTCTTCAAACCACCTACACATCATCGACATCAAATAAACAACATAATGTTGAACCAAGTCGGCACAACAGTGGTCCCAAAAACGCACTTTGCTGATAAACTTAGCGCACTATGCGCTGAGTTCGCGCAACGCTTTAGTGACTTTGAAGCACAAAAAATAGAGTTTTGAGTTGCTTCGCAACACATTTGCCATCCATGTGGAAACTGCAAATGAGCAGATTAAGATGGATGGATTCTGATTCATTACACTGCAGGGCCCGCACAGTTCTTTCATCCCATCCCCGCAGCAATGCCCCAGCTCTGTCTACATCGAAATTTGTGCATGTTTGGTAGCACATATCTGTGCGAGAAGCTCTTCTCAGTGAACAAAACCGCACACAGGAGTCGGCTTCTTAAAAAGTTTCTTAAAAAGCTGACTCTAGATCAAGAGGTTTTAGCCAATTACAGACCGATATCAAACCTTTCATTCCTCTCTAAGATACTTGAGAAAGCCGTAGCTAATCAGCCAGCCAACTCTAAACAGGAGGGGGGCTGCGTCATACTCTGTCTGCTACATACCATCCTGCATTTGAGATCTCATACCAGAAAGTTTAACTGCTCTTCGCCATCACAGCAGGCGTCATTCTCTGGATCATGTGACCACAACGACTCTAATTCCAATTCACACCTTGAAGGGTGACTCAAGTGACCCTTTGTTGTGGAATGAAGGGTGTGGTCTACAGCTCCACCCTCTGTGATTCAGAGATATAGTTCCTGGTTTCTATCATCAGGTTAGAACTGAAGAATATTTTGGATGAAGGGTGAAACGTCTTCAAACTCCAAGTCCAGTTGCTTACAACTCAACTCCTTTAGCTACAATGACCTGGATGAGTGAGAATCTACACAGACAACTTTCTCCATACAGTTTATTTGAGGAGTTTCAGTCAGAATTTACAGAATTGGTGGTCCAAATTTACACAGAGACCGCACTAGTCATAGTTACAAATGACCTCCAAATGGCATTGGACAAAAGACTCATCTCTGTACTTGTCCTATCAGATTCTTTTACAGAGACTGGAATATCAAACTGTCATCAAAGGAACCGCCCTAGTTAAAGGTGTTGACCATGTCTGCCTCCCGAACACAGAGTGGTAGTTTATTCCACAGAAGAGGAGCTTAATAGATGAAAGCTCTGGCTCCCAATCTACTTTTAGTGACTATAGGAACCACCAGGAACCCAGCATCCTGGGAGCGCAGTGTTCTAGTGGGGTGGTAAGGTACTATAAGCTCTTTTAGATTTATGATGGTGCCTGACCATGAAGTTTGTATGTTAGTAGAAGAATTTTAAATTCTATTCTAGATTTAACGGGTAGCCAGTGCAAGGAAGCCTAAATGGGAGAGATGTGATCTCTGATTTTGGTTCCTGTCAGAACACGTGCAGCACATTCTGAATCAGCTGCAAACTCTTAAGATATTTATTAGAGCAGCCTGACAACAAAGAGTTACAATAGTCCAGCCTAGAAGTAACAAATGCATGGACTAGTTTTTCTGCATTCGCTTGAGAAATGATGAGTCTGATTTGTTGTTTTATATAGTAGTCATTATATAGTCATTAAAGGACAAATCCTGATCAAAAACAACTCCAAGATTTTTTACGGTGGAGCTGGAGGCCAGGGTGATCCCGTCTAAGGCTAAATCTCTGCAATGATAGTTTCTGAGGTGTTTGGGTCCTATTACGAGAACTTCAGTTTGATCTGAATTTAGCATCAGAAAATTGTGGGTCATCCAATTTTTTATGTCCTTAATGCATGCTTGAAGTTTAGTTAAGTGATTGGTTTCATCAGGCTTGATCGATAAATATAATTGGGTGTCGTCGGCATAACAGTGAAAGTTAATTGAATGATTCCTAATAATGTTCCCTAAAGGAAGCATATATAAACTGAATAGAAGTGGCCCTAATACAGAACCTTGTGGGACTCCATGATAAACTTTGGTTTGCACGGAGGATTCATCATTAACATGAACAAACTGAGATCGGTCTAGGTAATATGACTTAAACCAGCCTAGGGCGGTTCCTTTAATGCAAATTGGATATTCCAGTCTCTGTAATAGAATCTGATGGTCAATGGTGTCAAATGCGGCACTAAGATCTAATAGGACAAGTACAGAGATGAGTCCTTTGTCTGATGCCATTAGGAGGTCGTTTGTAACTTTGACTAGTGCGGTCTCTGTGCTATGATTTACTCTAAATCCTGACTGAAACTCCTCGAATAAGCTGTTTGTGTGGAGAAAATCATATAGCTGATTGGCTACGGCTTTCTCAAGTATCTTAGAAAGGAATGAAAGGTTTGATATCGGCCTGTAGTTGGCTAAAACCTCTTGATCTAGAGTTGTTTTTTTAAGAAGAGGCTTAATCACAGCTATTTTAAAGGACTGTGGTACATATCCTGATAATAAAGACAAATTAATCATTGCACAACTGTCCGTCCTGGGAGAGGGATCCCTCGTCTGTGGCTCTTCCTGAGGTTTCTTTCACCTTTTTTCCCTGTTAAAAGGTTTTTTGGTGGGCAAGTTTTTCTTCACTCGAAACGAGGGTCTAAGGACAGAGGGTGTCACTCCCTGTACAGATTGTAAAGCCCTCCGAGACAAATGTATTTTGTGACTTTGTAGGCTATACAAATAAAATTTGATTTGATTTGATTTGACATCTCACCTGTACACAAAAGCTCGGTCTGCGCTCCACGCTCCCACCAGCAGGTCTGCAGACACATAGAATTAGTGATTATTGATTATACTGTAATATAAAAAACAACTCTCAGAGCATACCTGGGTATCCATTCTGATCGATGTCAGTCCCGCCCCTCAGCGAAAAGCCAAACGCTGTCCTGCTGCTAGGTAACGGACTGTCAATCACCTGGGAGGGTGTGGCTGACAGACCATTGCTGTTGCCCATGTAGATAAACACCTGGCCTTGCCCATTGTCACCTGACCAGGGAGCGCCGACGGCGACATCTGAAAAGAGAGTGGGTCGTATCTGATTGGTTCCTAAGAGTTTGAGGTGAGGTTTGTTTGTTCTTTGGTTAGCTAACAGAGGTTTTGGTTAGCTGTTAGCTGCCAACTCTTAGGAGTTAGCATGATAAGCTACAAAGAGCTAACATCCACCCATAATCATCCTGAGGTTTGGGGAAGAATCTCATCAGTCAAAGTCAGCATGACATTTTCTAACATACAGATGTGTTGTCACTGGTTACCTTGGTAACCGTCCATGTCCAGGTCACCCAGAACAGCTAGGGCGGAACCAAACTGCCCATACAGGGAGAAGCCAATCAGTGATTGATCAGGATGGGAGGAGAAGGTGTGTCTTCTCTGCATGTACACAACTACCTGGAACACATAACACAACATGGTATTAGGGCTGTTTGTGAAATAGGCAATAAATTGAATCTATAGATTCAGTTTTGTGGTTATTTTCATGAACTGTTGTGTGTTCTAGTTTGGATAATAGCAGCATTGAAACACTTTTACAACATTTACAACATTTTACAACATTACAAATGTATAATAATTGCAATGTGATAAAATTATGTGAATAATGTGATATTTTCAGACCTGTCCTCTTTCCTGCAGCTGCTCCATCACTCTGTCCATGTAGAGAGGAGCTCCAATCAGCACGTCATCTAAACTACAGAGAATTTTCACTTTTATACCACACAGAAACAAAGCAAAAACACTAAGACACGCTAACAACACTGAGCTTTAATGTGACAAACACTGATGCAGTATTTATTTATGTCTTCTCACCCGTCACTGTTGATGTCGACCACAGCCACGCTGTGTCCAAAGTATGATGCCACCTGCAGGAGATGGACAGACCACAGGTAAAAGGAAGCGATTAAGTAATTTAGGTTCTTATGACATAAGAATATTCTTATCCTCTTACCTGAGTTCCCTGGAAGATGTGGTAAACTGCCAGTATTCCTCTGCCCCTGCCATCGTAGATCTTCACCTGTTAACACACATTTAGGAGGAGGATGGAGCCCAGTAGAGTAAAATATATTCTGGGAAATTGCATTACCAATAGAACACTGTCATCCTAATTTCTGTGCCAGACTGTGGCAGTCATACATAAAATAAGACTCTATGTTGACAATATACTACTTTCATATCTAACAAAACCTCATGTATGACTGCATTCCGTCAAAGTCTCTGGCTGCTTCATCAACTGGAGAAAACTCAACTTCAATTGTCACAACCAAATTAAATAAATAATAATGTTTTAATCAATTTTAATCAAAACTTTTAACTGAATTAAAAATTGAATTAAACTAGTTTAAAAGTTCAATCTCTGGCCAGGCATGAACAAGAAGTCTCTAAAATTATACACCAAATTATTAAAATTGTTTTACCATCAAGTTACTTTACTTACTTTTTTTTGCTCTAAACCGGATACTATTTTTGATATCCCTTCTAAAGGACCGAGGAAAATGGAACAAACTCCCAAAATGAAAAATCCTCTCTGACCCCAGCCTCCATTTTTAATTTCTTATCAAACAATAATCACTAATTAGCAGAATACAAAGAAACAACCGCAATAATTTCAATTGTTAAAACATCTACAGTTTATTGACACATCAATTTTGTTTTTGGACTCTTTTTGTGGGTTTTCGTGAACTAGAGTGTATATTTTTGTGTCTTTGCTTATAGCTGTCTTTGTGCTCTCTAGTGTTATCCATAACAAAATTTAACCAACCCAAAACCCTACTATCTACTTCACAATAGAGTAAAAGAAGAAAAGCAACTTACTGATCCTGCTGTGTTTCTGTCATTTGGAACACCAACCAGGTAATCTGAAAAACCAACACAGTTATTTGCATATATTATATTATATTATATTATATTATATTATATTATATTATATTATATTATATTATATTATATTATATTATATTATATTATATTATATTATATTATATTATATTATATTATATTATATTATATTATATTATCAACCTGGGAAAGAGTCTCCAGTCAGCAGACCACTGGCCACCGAGTAACCTGACAGACACGCATACACAGAACTCTATTTTATGTCAGATTTTAAAAAACAGAACCCCATTCTTCATTATTTGTTGTTGTTTGTGTTTGGAATGTTCTGTTAGATGACCCAACAACAAGCAGCTTATTAGCTTAAATTTGTGTTGAAAGTTGTTTGCTAACTATAATGTGTTAATGGTTTGGTATGTGTCAGATAATCTCACAGTCAATCCTGGGAAATGTAGTAACAATTGAAAGTAGTGTGAATCTGGCTATAAATTGTTCAACACAGATTTACCCTTCAGAATAAAAACTTTATTCACCATGATAAACATCATATTCTCCCCTCTCTTCTGATTGGCTCATGCCAGCCACATAAGGGATTGGATCATTGCTCCACCAACTGTTGATGATGTCATTCACACCCACCGTGATGACCTGACCTGAAATTGACATGATAGTTACCTTATATGACATTACATGACTTATCATGACATTATACATGTAGTCGGGTAGAACACCTGTTGGTGACCAGCACATGTCGGTCAGGATACTGTATGTTCTTTAACTCTCACATAAAACACATTTCAAGGACTACATTTTCTTACCTACGTAACAATGTAAAAATCAGGCACATTCTGTCTCAAAAAGATGCAGAAAAACAAATCTATGCATTTGTTACTTCCAGACTGGATTATTGCAGTTCCTTATTATCAGGCTGCCCCAACAAGTCTCTAAAGATTCTTCAGTTGGTCCAGATGCTGCTGCGCCCTAACCCTAACAAGGAAAAGAGATCATATTTCTAATGTAGCTTCTCTGCACTGGCTTCACATAAAATCCAGAATAGAATTTAAAATCCTTCTCCTTACCTACTAAGTACTTTATGGTCAGGCACCATCCTATCTCAAATATAGCCAGAATAGTCAGAATGCAGGGTTACTTATGGTTCCTAGAGCCTTCAAAAGTAAAATGACTAAGGCTCCTTTCTTGTGGAATCATCTTCCAGTTTCGGGCACAGACACCCTTTCTACATTTAAGAGTAGGCTTAAAACTTTTCTGTTGATAAAGCTGCCTTGAACTAGCCCCTAGTTATGCTCCTATAGGCCTACACTGAACTTCCCATGATGCACTGAGCTTTTCTAGCAGGTCAAGTCTCCACTTACCCTGGAAATAAAAGCTTCCTGGAGCTCCAAGCACCAGTCGAAAGTCCTACAAAGACAAAGACATGAACGTTAGTGTCATCAAACCTGCTGCTCACCAAGCACCTACAGGTGTGACTCACCTTGGTGATGTCAGAGCTGAAGCCAACCTCACAGTAGCGCTTGTCATTTCCTAGGCAACAACGAGAGACAGAGATGAAAGCTGAAGACGGACAGATAAGTTGTACTGTCTGTCTCTCTGTGTGTCTTACTGTTATCCATCCGTTTGTAGTCATCCTCCATGATGCGTCCTCTGCAGGGGGAGAACCAGGTGGAGCCTCCAGTGCTGTGGTCCAATAGGAAGCAGTTCCCCACAGGTGTCTTCCCTGACTCTGCCTCTCGCTTCTGAACATTCCAATGAAAAAGCGGTGCACACGCCTGACAAGTAAGCAAGCATCACGCTGGTTTTTAAGTTGCATGGAGGGACAGTTTATTACTTTAATGTTTGTATAGATATCTTTAGATTTCATACTGCATACACCAGATTGTTTTTTTTCCGAGTGTGTGGTGTTCTGTCTTTGGGGTGAACCAGTCTCTGTCTGAGTGTGTTTCTGGGTTTGAAATACAGTAATCCCTCGTTTATCGCGGGGGTTACGTTCCGAAAATGACCCGCGATAAGTGAAATCCGCGAAATAGAAAACTTTTTTTTTTTACAATTAGCAACTATTACATGTATACAAATACAGGTGTAGGCCGTTTCACTGCTCTTCAGACTGGGCCGCTGCATCCTGACTGCGCTCTGCAGTGTTCTCTTCTTCTGAAGCCCGCGGTGCAGGTGTGTTTGTTCGGGAGAAGAACATAGTGATAGGCAGCTGTTGTCGCTCTTTTTTCTTCTTTGCAAAAAGATCCTTGTACACCGACATGCCACCATCGATTACGTTATGTTATGTTTTGATACAAGAAGCGGGAGTGAGTTTTTAGCGAATCAGAATGCAGAGCACAATGCACCAAAAAAAAAAAAAAATGCATTATGAAAATCCGCGAAATAGCGAATCCGCGATAAGTGAACCGCGAAGTGGCGAGGGATCACTGTACACAGGGATTTCAGTACAGTGCAATGAGGAATGCAAAGACCTCTACATTGGGGAAACTAAGCAACCATTGCACAAGCGCATGTACCAACACAGGAGGCCCAACTCCTCAGGCCTAGACTCTGCAGTCTACTTACACCTCAAGGAGAAAGCTCACTCCTTTGAGGACAACAATGTTCACATCCTGGACAGAGAGGATAGATGGTTTGAAAGAGGGGTAAAAGAAGCCATCTATGTGAAATTAGAAAAACCATCCATCTAAACAGAGGAGGAGGTCTGCGACACCATCTATCTCCAATTTACAATGGTGCCCTTTCATCTATTCCCAGGAGATTCAGCAACTTAGCCTCTAAGAACAACAGCCATTCACAAAAGGCCCCATGTG
This sequence comes from Pampus argenteus, assembly GCA_036937835.1. Classification (NCBI taxonomy): domain Eukaryota; kingdom Metazoa; phylum Chordata; class Actinopteri; order Scombriformes; family Stromateidae; genus Pampus; species Pampus argenteus. The sequence continues at coordinate 20,677,552 of CM072878.1, forward strand.
ACTCTAACAACTCTCGTTATAGAGCACTAACAAAGTCGAAACTAACTTTCACCACCCTTAACGACTGTCACTAAACGACTGTCGTTGGGCACATGGAGTGTTAATGAGCCAATGACATCACTGGCCATGTGACTGCCTCCACAGAGGTTAAATACCTGGGTTGCTACACCAGCTAGTTGGACTAGTCCAAGCCTAGTCAAACTAGCATGAACTGATGAAGCCTCTTGGATGAGAGGTGAAACGTCTTCAAAGACAAATAACCAAGTCCAGTTGCGTTTGATTTAATCTCCTTGAGATAACTATGACCTGGATGAATGAGAATATTCACAGGCCAATGAACTGTGTAGTCTGTAAGGGTCACTACAGCACGCATGTGTGTGTTAGTGTGTGTGTGTGTGTGTGGGGGGGGGGGGTTATCACCAGTAAGTGTGTGTCGCTGACTGATCGTACTGAAGCTCCAAACCACTGCTGACTCTTGAAGGTCTGGAAGAACAAACCGCCGCTGCTGTAGACCTCATCACCTGCAACACGTACAACATCAGTCTAAATATCATATTGGTGATTTGATTGGATGCCCTGTCATCCTAACACACATCAGTGAAGGACGAGAGATCAGAAGCTCACCTTTAAGGTCAAAGTTAATAATGTCACAGGTCCCGCCTGCAGGTGACCAGGGGCAGAGGAACACACCCCCTCCCTCCGTCACACCTGATTGATTGGTGTTGGCTTTGGGAGCTCCAATAACAATGAAGGACCTTGAGACACAGAAACTCACATCAAAGTGTTTCTGATGCTGGTTTACTATTCTTCTAGAGAGGTTCTTCAGATACCTATTATCAAGACACCAAGAACCTCCTCTATATCTTCTTCAAATACCCAAAACCTGCTTCAGGAACCTCTTATTGAGGATGAAGGAGATCTTTTAACAGCCAGCATTAACAGGAGGAAAACCTTTAAAAGTTGTTTTAAGACACAATAGAAAAATTGTAAGAAAAATAATAAGTGAAAGGGGTTCAGTTAATAAGTGAGTTAAGGGGTTAGTTAGGTTGGGTTACCGCCATGGTACTGTTAGTTCACGTACGGTCATGGTACGATTAGTAAGGAGTTAATTTAAGGGTTTCTTACTTGTTTTTGATAGCATGAAAGTCAGCAGAGAATCCAAACAGAGTTCCTGTTGGTCCGCTGAACATCACAGCTTCATCCAACAGGTTCAGACACCCACACACACTCACACACAGCAGCACACACACACACCTGAACACACACATCAGTCCTGCCCGTCTGCTCAGACACTGAAGCAGCTGGGTGTTGCACGGTTATATAAACTGTGTGTGTGTGTGTGTGTGTGTGTGTGTGTGTGACAGGATGACTGACGGCTTGCTGCGTCGGTTAAACCACATTTGTCTGCTGTTTCCTGTTCGATAGGAGCTCAAAATAAAAGTCTCTTTATCTGTTTCTCTGGAGTTTGAATTTCAATGACATGCTGTTTCTGTGGAGAGTACAGGAACCTGTTCTCCAGTCTATTAAACACAAACCACACGATAGCTGATTCATGTGTTTCCTTTGAAAATGTAATAACTGCAGCCAATAATGTAATAATACATAATACATATTACATAATGTATTTCTTGAAAATAAAATATTTTGTTGCAGTTTTTGTGCAGTTCACTCATCAAAAACAAATATATGGATTGCATATTCATTCATCAGGGATACGTCCTATTTAGATCTCACTCTCCTTTAATATGGTGGTAACAGTCAATTTAAAAATTTGCTTTCAGAAATATTTGTGATTTGGTGCTATATGAATAAAATTGACTTCATTTGTGAATAAAACAGAGTAACAATAAGGTGTGTCTTCATGTATGTGTGTTTGTTTTGTATTTGTGCATGCCTGCCTCCGTGCATGCCTGCATGTGTGGACCAGGTATGGAAACACAACTGTGAGTGTGTGTGCATTTGTGTGTGTGTGTGTGTGTGTGTGTGTATATACACATTTTCCTCTGTGTTTGTATGTGCATCCCTGCAGCTGAAAGACAATAAGGACTTTCAGACTAAACACTGCAGAACTAGCACAACACAGTCTGACTGTGTTGTGCTGTGTGTGTGTGTGTGTGTGTGTGCATGTGTGTGTCCTCTGTACAAATGTAGGTTGATGTAAATTAGTGTGGCTCAGTGCGCTACATATTCACAATACAATCTACACACACACACACACACACACACACACAGGAAGATGAAACATGAGGTCACCTGATTGGCAGGTAAAAGCATTCAGTATATAATGGTATCCAGTTTACCCATAATGCAGTACACGATGTGTTTCAATATGTGGGAGACAGCCAAAGGATACAAATTTCATTGAGATTCAGCAGAGGATGTTTTCTCATCCGTCACTGTGTATTATCTATTATCAAATTTGCTTGATTGACATAACAACAATATTTCCAAAATACCAAGAACAAAGAATGAATTCAAAGATTCAAATATATAAAAAAAATAAAACATACTTATATACCCTATCTGTGTGTGTGTGTGTATGTGAACTCTTGTTAAAATAAATAAATCCCTTATTTCATTGAGTCGTTTACAATGCACCTGTCCAACAGTGACCACATGCTTGCTCAGCAGTGAAATTTCTTCTTCCTCTTAGAGTCTGAGAGAGAGAACAGGTGAGTCACAGCAGGTGCTGCAGACTCTGCAACAAACTGGACAAAAGGAACAAGATAAAAATAAAAGCACCACCACAATTGTCCAACATGTATTAGTGATCATTGATTGATCAGTTATTTGTTTGTTTCAGATGATTTTAAATCATCAGGTTTGTTTTCCACTCTCTGGATTGACAAATTAAAAGGTTAATTCCATTTTTTTTTTAATCTCTAGAAAACTGGACAGATGGAAATCTGTATTCTATAAATTTTAATGTTGTTATTGCATATATTAATGTGTTTTTAATTAAATGTTAATTAATATATTGTATTTCTATATTTGTTCTATATTAAGTTGTTTTTTCTATATAAAAAGGTTTTTCTCAAATATTTAGTGTAAATGTCCTTGTGAACCAGGAGCCAGGGCTGTTTGGTTTTTTTTCCATTTTATTCATATTTCTCTTCATATTATGTGTTTTGATGAGGCTGTATCAAACTCTTCAGCTGTTTTTTTGATATACTACATGACCAAAGCCATTTATCAAATGTATTGTGCCTTTCTAATATGACTTGTAGTGGCATATGGATCTGGTACTGCTCCTCCTGTAGCATTGTACATGTGACTGAGGACACTCCTCCTACCGCCTACATGATATCTGTTGACTTATGTCTCAATACTGATAATGATTGATAATGATTCCTCCAGTGTGGCTAATGTGTGTCAGTAGACAGTCAGTTCCTCCTCCCTGCCTGATCAATGAAGTTGAAAAGAAGCTTCATTATTATATCGACATTAATATATCAACAACACTTATAATAACATGTTAAACATAATGTTTTGTAATCATATTATATTACTGTTATCATCACACACACACAGGACACAGGGGGAGAGGAGAGTCTCTGATTGGCTCGCGCTCTGCAGCAGCCTCCTGACCGGCAGCACGCGCTACTCCGGGCTGTGTGGACCCGCAGTTAGTCACTGCGCGAGTAAACGGACAGACCAGGACCCGTGCCGTTCTCCTACTGCCTGTGTACCGGATCTAACCCGGTTCGGTTCGGCACGGCTCTGTGGCTCTGTAGAGTCGATCTGGACCGAGCAGTGCAAAGCTGTGAGTGGCAGGACCGCCGTGTGCGGTTGCGTGCGCGTACGTACGGATGAATGAATGGCAGAGATGGAAAAACTACTGAGTCAGGTAGGAGCGTGTGTGTGTGTGCGTGCGCGTGCGCGTGCGAATAACTTTTCAATATAATCATCAAGTTTCATGTGATCAGCTGTACATTGCAATCAGAGGTCCAGTCACCTGGAGGAGGTCCAGTCCTCCAGAGGTCCCTATCGGCAGTAATCGACAGGACATCATCTGTCTGTGCTTCCAAAACCTTTACACTGTTAAACAATAACGATGTGCTATGATGTGACAGGCTGTGGTTAATGTCAGATCATGGTTAGGGAAAGATTATGATTTATATGATGTGGGTTAAAGGTGCAAGATTTCTTGGCCAGGTCATCTCAGCGGATCTATCCACCTCTTTGGTAATTTAGCCCTGACTCTAATGTCTCAGTTCCACTTTAATATTGCAATGTACATTCCAAAACAATGTACAGATTCAGTATAAACAGCAAGGTTTATGCTATATTCAGTGAATTATGTAGGCAAAGTCAGAGGCACACACAAAGGATTGATATCATTGATAGGTTGATACCATGGCTACATGGGGTTAAAGGGAAACGTAAGCATTTTTTCAATCTGCACTGTATTTTCAGTAATTTTAGGTGTAAGTGGTTAATGGTGTCAACAATGTTTGAAATTGGCCTGCAACTGGAAACAGGAAACAATGGAAGTCCACTGTTTGGTAATCCCTCCATCCTCCCTTGCTCCTCTGAATGAGGGAATCTGTCCACATACTTCCCTCTGAAATGGAGTGGTAGAATAAAGAAACACCAACTGGAAATATTCAGGAAAAGTACAAGTACCTCAAAGTTATATGTCTGCAGAAGGAAACAGAAACAACTGCAGAGAGGTGATGGATGAAAGGGGAAGAGGGGGCTGGCGTTTCTCCAACATCTATTCTAAATATAGAGCACACACACACACACACACACAAAAACACAAAAACACAGCTGATGCTTCATTCAGGATAAATAATGAAAAGAGAGGAAGATACTCATCTATAACTTCCTGTTTCTGTCTCATATTTTCTTCCCTCCATCCTGACACTGCTAAGAGAGAGAGTGGGGAATTCTGGGTAATGAAGTCCGGTCCTGTCTGTTGTATTATCAGTATTAGATTAACTACTTAGAAACCACGTACATGACCATTACAGAAAAATATTCTGAAATGTTGGATTATTTCATGTTTAACATAATTTAAATGTCCTAATTACATTGCTTTACTAATAAAAACCAATAATGTTTAGAACTCACTATAATGTATAATAATCTGTAATCCCTTTCCAAGTGTAAGAGAACCTACGGTGGCCGCAAACTTCCAAAAAACACAAAAGTCCCTCTCTAGAGTCGGTGTTTGGTTTGTCCCTTCTGGGCTATTGTAGAAACGTGGTGGTGCAACACAGTGGGCTCTCTGAAAGACGAGCTGCTTCCTCTGTAGTATAAAGTGTTAAGGTAACAAACAAGTCTGAGTTTCAAGTGATTATACACTAATTAAACCACATTTATCAATATCATATTCTGGCCAATATCATTGGTAGCCTATTATTATTATTAACACAGAATATTAATTATTTTACTCATTCACTTGTTCTTGTGACACAGGTTGGGTTGAATTCTGCAAAGAAAATGAATGTCTTTTTGTCTTTTTCTGCCTGTCTACCTGTCTCCTTCTCAGGTGGTGTGTGTGTGTGTGTTACTGACTAGGCAAGTTTCTCCAGCTGAGTTAACCTGCGAAACTTTAATCCTGCTTTCCACCAACCTGACAGGTGCGGTCCTGTCTGTCCTGTCTGTTTGTCCTCCTGTGTACTTTAATGAACGGATAACAATAATAATAATAATAATAATAATAATAATTTCTTCTGTCTCTCTGCCTGTCTGTTGCTCTGCCTGTCTGTCTCTCAGCGAGGATGTGGGCATTACTAAACCAGACGTTCACCATTAGTAACAGCTCAGGTTTGTAAAGCTAACTGAACTTTAAACTTTAACCTCTGCAATATAAACAAGAGTATCATCACTAAACAACCAGACCAAGCTTTCTGCAGGGACTTCACTTGAAACCTGAACGTACTGTCTGTAGTTCTGGTTAAAACTGGATGACCACATGAACGATCCCTCTGGCTTACCCAGGACTACTACAGCATTGTTTCCAAAGGCAATGTACCCAGGACTACCCTGACTACATAGAGTGGAGGAGGAGTACACCTAAGTATCCAGTATTACCACAACAACAGAGGAATGCATTTTAGTACTTTAAATTTACCCTGACTACACAGGAGTACGTTTAAGTTCTCAGGATAAACACAACAACAGAAACCCTAACCCTAACCCTAGCTTCACAGGAGTACTTTAAGTACTCATGATTATTTTAAATACACAGGACTAACAAGGAGTACCCAGGAGTGTCTTGAAAAGTCTAGAACTACACTTACAATAAAGAAAATGGAAATTAATACACCTGAATATCCAGAACCTTTAACCACCAAAGCTAAAGTACACAGAGGTATTTTCAAGAGCCTAGAACAACACAGAAGCTCACAACAGTACCTTTAAAATCCTAGGACTATTCCAAACTACAGTTTCTGAGACTATACTAACTGCATTTGATTAGCCCTATATACTCCCAGATTAATACCTTCAAATACCCTGGACAACCTTGACAATCCAGCACTACACACTCAGGTACCCCTAACTACCCAGGAGGACTACGCAAGACTACAACAAGCCTACCCTGGTACTTTGGAGTACCCCAGAATATTAGGGTTTACTTGTACCATTTTTGATTTTGCTTAATAAAAATATGTTTAATGTATAAAATGTGCAATCTGTACACTGTCAATCTAATATCTATATCTCTAGGCATTCTTTTACAAAACTAAATGTTACTACCTGTCTGTAGGTCTGTACTGTGACCTCTCTGTGGATGGTATAGGAACATGTTGGCCTCGCAGTGTGGCAGGGGACCTGATCTCTAGACCCTGTCCTGAGCAGTTTAATGGCATCCACTATAACACTACAAGTATGTACCTGTCTTATCTCTGCACCTGTCTGATAGTGGATCTCAGGATCTTTATCCTACAAAGGTAGAAGATGATATCTCTATGTAAATCACAGTACAATAGTATATAGATTTTATGGACAATGATACAATATTTGCTGATATGACAAAGTCTGCCACAATACAATTTCAATTTGAGTTAATTACAGGGTCTGTAATTAATTAATCTCAATTAATCGCAAATTCAAATTAAATTCAAATAACCTTTTGTGTAAATAAACTATTGAATAATACACATAAGTTCAACCACAAAGATATTTATTTACTATTTTACTTTGTTCATCTATTTAACAAACAGATAATTTATGCAAAGCGCTATTATTCAACTTTTAAGTTTTTCAGGAACTCTTGATAATTAAAGCAACATCCTTAAAGAAGTTGTTTTTTTTTCCAGACATACACTTACTTATTACTTACTTATTGATATTTTAGGCTGGAATTACTTTGATGATAAACAAACTCCTTTTTGGAAAACTTGCAGGTAACAACGCTTTTATCCAGTGTTCCATCAGGATGTTTTTCAAAGTAAAAATGAACACAATCTGGTGCTTCAACAGAGTACAACAAACTGAAACCTTCCTGACTTGCAAAATTTGCTTTTTAATTTCAATATTTTAAGTGTAATTCATTCAAATGGGACGGTAACTAAGTGGTTACAGTGCATGCCACATAATCATGTCTCAGGTTTGCATTCACAGTCATCCCCCTCTCTCTATCCCCCTCCACTATCAGCTATCGGTTAAAGGCAAAAATGGCCAAAAACATCTTTAAAATAATAATAATTTGTCTCTTGCCTCTGACTGCTGTATATATATATTTTTGAAATAAGGTCCCATGGTGTGGAAGCAGAATGGGAGTGTCATATGTATATCAAATCAATTTTGAAACATTTCTCTCAATTTTACTTTTTTGTTATTATAAATATTGATTTAATAGAATAACCTTTATTCCTTTATTTATTTATGTGTGTGTGTGTGTGTGTGTGTGTGTGTGTGTTCAGACAGTGTGTACAGAGAGTGTCAGTCTAATGGCAGCTGGGCTTCTCGAGGAAACTACAGTCAGTGCACTGAGATCATTGTTCTGGTGAGTCATCAATACGATTGTTGATCACTAATGCTAATGATGAAGTTAGAGTTAAAATCTCATATAAACTGAAGACTTAAAGGGATGTGAGATGCTCTGAATCACAGACAGAGGAGCACAGACTTTACAGACTGCTTATTATTGGCTACTTATATACCATAGAGAAGGTAGAGAAGGGAGTATAAACACACACACACACACACACACATATAAGTCAGGTCGCTATAAATATTTTTTATTTAATTAGCTTCATACTAAGTTCACTAAACAGAAAAAACGGAAATAAAATGAATATTTGGTGTGAGCAGCTTTGCCTTTAAAACAGTTCTTCTCACCTGTACAGTATTTCTGGGGAAATTTGTTGTCCCAAGTATCTTGAAGAATTTGCCACAGTTCTTCTGTGGATTCAGGCTGTCTTAGGTATTTCTGTCTCTTCATGTAATCCCAGACTGACTCCAAGATGTTGAAATCAGGCTCTCTGGGGGACAAACCCCTTGTTCTTTATGACTCTGGCTGTATGTTTGAGCATACAGGGGGGCTGCATTCTATAGGATGAATTTGGGACTGATCAGATGCCTCTCTGATGGTATTGCATTATGGATACAACTAAACATTTTCAACGCTAACCCTAACCCTAAACATCTAAAGTGCCTAAAACCTTTGCACAGTATATATATATGCACCGTAGAGTGGGCTGCATATAGTGTGTACAAGCTGTCCGATCCCAGATAAACTGAACAAGAAAACTGTCTGTCTGTCTGTCTGTCTGTCTGTCTATATTCTTCATGTTTGGATCAAAACCAACAAAGAACTAATCTACTCTTAGATCAAAGTATTGTGTGTGTATCCAAAATCTGATATATCCTGATATCCTATTCTTCATAGACCTCTGTTGTTTAGAAACAGTTTGAAAATGTTTGTACTGAAGTCATATTTATAATATACTGAGAGAAAAGTGGCCATCTGCCTTGAGAGAGAAAAGAGGGAGGGGGACGGGTAGAGACACAGAGATGCATAGCAACTATAATATTGAGAGTATAATTATGTATAATAAAAAAATAATAATACAAATATGACAATGTAAGCAGGGTGAGTGGAGGCAGGTGGATGTTGCCACCACATCACCAGCAACCTGACAGATGATGAATCACAAAAAACTCATTAGAAACATCTATGAATGTGGCATGAATGCATACAGATGGAGAGAGAAGAAGAGAGAGGAGCTCAGTGCATCATGGGAAGTCCCCTGGCAGTCTGGGCCTATAGCAGCATAACTAGGGGCTGGTCCAAAGCAGACATGAGCCAGTCCTAACTATAAGCTTTATCAAAAAGGAAAGTTTTGTCTTGGCAAGAGGCCAAGGTAATGCCATCCAAAGCGTGTTTCTAAGGTGTCTAGGGCCAAACACAATAACCTCAGTTTTGTCTGAGTTTAGTAGCAGAAAATTACAGTTCATCCAGGTCTTTATGTCCTTAAGGCGGGCTTAAAGTGTAGTTTACTGATTTGTTTCATCTGACTTGCTGACTCGCTGATAGATATAATTGGGTATCATCTGCATAACAATAACAATTATGTGTTTCCTAATAATATTACCTAAAGGAAGCATATATATATACGGTGAATATAGTTGGTCTAAACATAGAACCTTCTGCAACTTCTTGTCCAACTTTTGAAGATGAGGATTTGATTCAGTTTGTACATTAACACATGTACAAACTGAAATTGATCTGATAAATAGGACTTAAACCATCTTATTGCAGTTTCTTTAATGCCATTTAAATGTTCAAGTCTTTGTAGTAGGAGTTGATGAATTTTATCATGAAGTTGTTACTACTGAGATCTATAGGGATACATGGATCAATAGAGTTATAACTCTTTGTCAGCCTTGCCAAAGTGCTAAAAGAAACGTATGGCTGTTTTTTATTTTCCTATATTAATGATGAGTAATAGGCAGCTCTGGCGTTCCTATAGGTTTTGAGGCTATTGTGCTCAGCGAGATTTCCTCCAGTTTGTTGAAACACAATCCTTTCAGATTTTCACAATGTTTGCTTTAAATTTGCTGGTCTGTGACCATGGAAATGATAATCTCTTACTTTTCTTTTTTTAAATGGCAACAGAGTCGAGCATCATTCACAGGGAGTCTGCAGCACTATCGAAAAGATGACCAGTTTGATCAATGTGTGTCAGATGCTTTAATAACAGGACCCATGTGTGTGTGTGTGTGTGTGTGTGTGTGAGAGAGAGCGTGTGTGTATGACCATATGTTTGATCATGTGACACTGTGTGTCTCTTTCTTTCCTGCTGAGAGAATCTGTCGCCTGTTCCCTGCTTGTCTCTGATTTGACAGAAATATTGGCTGTTGGCCAATCACAGAGCTGTAATAATAATAAGGATTTGCGTGTGTGAAATAAACATCCCAGTTCATTTCAAACCTGGCAATACCCTCAGACAGAGACTAGTCCACCCCAAGGACAAAACACCAAGACAAAACCTCAACAATGTGGTTTATGCAATATAATGCAGTAAAGAGTGCCCAGATCTGTATATTGGAGAAACTAAACAACCAATCCGCAAACACATGGCGGTACCACATCAGGACAGGACTCAGCAGTACATATACCTCTGGAGGAAAAGGGACACTCATTTAAAGACACTGATATACACATATTGGACAAGGAGGACAGGTGTTTCGAGAGAGGAGTGAAGGAGGCCATCTATGTCCATTTGGAACAACCAACTCTGAACAGAAGAGGAGGACTGCGTCATAATCTGTCTGCTACATCCTGCCTTGAGATCTCATACCAGGAAGTTTAACTGCTCTTCACCATCAGAGCAGGTTTCATTCTCTGGATCATGTGACCACAACAACTCATCCTAATTCACATCTTGAAGGGTGACCCTTTGTTACTGAATAAGGGGTGTGGTCTACAGCTCCACCCTCTGTGATCCTCTGTGAGATATAGCTCCTGGTTTCCATCATCAAGTTAGAACTGAAGAAGCTTTTTGGATGAATGATGAAACATCTTCAAACTCCAAGAAAAAGTCCAGTTGCTACAACTCAACTCCTTTGACTACGATGACCTGGATGAGTGTGACATCTTGTGTGTGTGCTGCTTGTTTGTTTGTGTTTGCAGTCAAAGGAGACTGAGGATAAAAGAAAGGTTGCACATAAACTCCTTGTCAGGAGTCACACAATAACACACACATAAATAGGATTTTAAATGCCAGACTTTTACTTGTAATATTAATATATAATATAAGTATTTTGACATTAATACTTGTACTTCAGTAAAGGATCAAGTGAAGTACTTCTGTATTTGACTGTACTGTGCCAGGTGTTCTACTGAGTCATGTTTTTGTATATTGTTTGTTGTGTAACAAATAATAACAATGACAATTTCTGTGATATTTAGTGATTCTTTTGGCGACGGTCACCTGCTGTGGTTCACCTGTAAACTGAGTCTGATTGTCAGCATGTTTATGAACAGTTTATTCATTATTGAATTTTGTTATAACCTGAAGTTCACTTTGTGTGTGTGTATGTGTGTGTGTGTGTGTGTGTGTGTGTGTGTGTGTGTTTGTGCTCAGAGGAAGAGTAAGGTTCATTATCAAGTGGCTGTGATCATTAACTACCTGGGTCACTGCATCTCTCTGGGAGCTCTGCTGCTTGCCTTTACACTCTTCATGAGACTCAGGTAATAAATCTGTCTGGTCCTGTTACAATGTCTGTTTATATATATATATATACTTTTGTTGTTTAGGAAACCAGGGGATTGAATACAACAAAGCCTCCCTGCAGGAACTGTGAAAATTTATGTGGCATGCATCTTAACCAGTCTAATTGGGCCCGCCTGTATAGAACCACAAACATCCTCACTGTAGAACAGATAGCAGATCCGAGAACTGGATACTACGTTCAAACAGGGCGCTTGTTCAGTCCTTTTAAACGATGTGTGTGTGTGCGTGCGTGCGTGTGTGTGTGCAGGAGTATTCGCTGTCTGAGAAACATCATCCACTGGAATCTGATCTCAGCGTTCATCCTGAGGAACGCTACCTGGTTCATCGTCCAGCTGACCATGAATCCTGCTGTTACAGAGAGCAACCAGGTACCCACACGCAGAAATACACTGGTGGGTTACTGTGTATTCCACCAGGAAGACAAGGTTGTAAAACAAAGCTACCATGGCTTCTTCCTCTCTTCCTCCTCAAGTCAAGTCAATTTTATTTATATAGTGCCAACAGAAGTTATATATATTGTATTGTATTTATTTTGTTTTTGTTTCATTTCACAGCAACAGTAACAACTGTAATAATGACAACAATATTACTATTAATAATAATGCCAGTGGCTTTAGAAGTTCAAGATCTGCAACCATGGTCTTCAGGAACCTATGAGATTAATAAGCACAAAAAACTCTGGGGAAGAGTTTGGACAGAGTTTAGTAGCAGAAGATCGCAGGTCATCCTGCTCCTTAAGACATGCTTGAAGTTTAGTTAACTTTTCATTGGCTTCATTGATGAGTACAATTGGGTGTCACCTGTACAAAATGTATGGATTGTTTCCTACTAATATTACCTAAACTGATTGAAAATCTTCTAATAAACTATTGTTATATAGAAAGTCACATAACTGACCGGCGACTGCTTCCTCAATGAGCTTAGAGAGAAAGGGAAGGTTGGATACAGGTCTGTCGTTGGCTAAAACACCGGAATTTTTGTCATTGTATCACTAAATCAAATCAAATCAAATCAAATTTTATTTATATAGCCCAAAATCACAAAATACATTTGTCTCAGAGGGCTTTACAATCTGTACAGGGAGTGACACCCTCTGTCCTTAGACCCTCGATTCGAGTGAGGAAAAACTTGCCCACCAAAAAACCTTTTAACAGGGAAAAAGGTGGAAGAAACCTCAGGAAGAGCCACAGAGGAGGGATCCCTCTCCCAGGACGGACAAACGTGCAATGGATGTCACTATAGAAGTTTATGAAGTCGGATTTATAGGAATACATGGATTACCGTAAACCGCTACTTTTTTCCCATACTTTGAACCATGCGGCTTATACAGAGATGCTGCTTTTCTATGAATTTTTCTTTAGCCCACAGGGGGTATATAATATTATTACACCCTCACCACCTCAAAATGGAAAACCCACAAAGAAATTCGTATGATGCAGCTTTTAAGTTGAATGCCATCAATCTGGTTATCCGTGAAGGAAACAGAGCGGCTGCACGTCAGCTTGATGTTAATGAATCTATGGTGAGACGGTATGTGATGAAGATTATCTGAGGCTGTTCAACTCCGACACTGAAGAGGACGACTTCAGTGGCCTCAGTACACAGAAGAAATGAAGTGACAGTGGTTTGGTGTTCATTAGTTTTAAATGCTCAGGAGGAAGATAAATAGTGACTTGTTGCTTCAGTGCATGGGAGAATGAAGCCACTTTAATAGTTGCACAGTTGCACTTTAACAGTGTGCAGGAGGAAAAGGTGACAGTGATTTGGTGTTTAATGGTTTTAGTACACTGGAGGAAGAAAAATAAAGTAACTTAGTTTTAGTGCACAGGAGGAAGATGAATAAAACCATCAATGACTTTTCTGTTTTGTTTATCAGCACTTTTATTGCTACTTTTATTGCTACTTTTATTGCGGCACTGTTCGGAAACAATCAGTTCAGGTATATGAATAAACACTTATGGTACAAAATCTTTCTGTCTAAATAACTTTTTTCTTAGCGGCTTATAGTCCGGTGTGACTTATATGTGACAAAATATATATTTCATTCAAATTTCCGTGGGTGCGGCTTATATTTAGGTGCGCTCTATAGTCCGGAAAATACGGTAATAGAGTCTTTATGACACTTTGTAAACCCGGAAAAAAAACCCTAAAGTTGTTTTTAATCTTCTTTATTAATGATGTGTAATAGGCAGCTCTGGCATTACAGATGAAGGCCTTCCTATATGTGTCAAAGCTTTTTTTTAATGTTTTTAATTTTTATTAAGTTTTTGCAATGTTTGTTTTAATTTGTGGGTTTCTGAGTTATACCATGGAGCTAACCTCTTTTATTTCATTTAATTTTTTTTTTTTAAAGGAGCAATGGAGTCGAGTGTCAATCGCAATGAGCCTGCTGCACTATTGACAAGATTATAATTTTGAGAGTGACTAAAGTCCTCATCCTTCTCTCTTCCTGTTCAGGTGTGGTGCAGGTTGGTAACAGCAGGTTATAATTATTTCCATGTGACAAACTTCTTCTGGATGTTTGGTGAAGGTTGCTATCTGCACACAGCCATTGTTCTCACCTACTCCACAGACAAACTCAGGAAGTGGATGTTTGTCTGCATCGGCTGGGGTCAGTACGCCTGTCTGTCTGTGGTTGCACCTGTCTGTCTGTCTGTCTGTAGTTACACCTGTCTGTTTGTGGTTACACCTGTCTGTCTGTCCACAGGTATCCCATTTCCCATCATTGTGGCATGGGCTTTTGGGAAGCTTTACTACGACAATGAAAAGTGAGTCATATGATCACACAGGAGGTGTGTGGAAAAAGTAATGTCACATCCCCCTCAGGAAATCCCTCTACAGGTGGTTGTTGTCTGTTTCTATGATTACAGTATCAACAGAAAGTGCCAAAGCAGCGTGATTTAAACAACTAAGAACAACAATTATTAACTGCAAGAAATTTACATATTCAGTCTTGTATTCCTCACATTCTTCTTCCTTATCAAACCGCCTACATTACCTACAGTGCACCTGGAGATTGTGGTGTGTTACATCTGAAAACACACTAAGGTGTAAAATAGTCTAGTTGCTGCTTTTATTTAGACTTTATTTTGGTTCATTCAGCTTCAAATATTTATTTCTTTGACCATTAATCATGTGGACACGTGTGAGGAGTGTGATTGGACACAAATGGCGTCAAAGTGTTTAAACATGTGATGAGATCTGATTGGTAGTTGTTTTTTGATTGATAGGTGCTGGTTTGGAAAGAGGGCAGGAGTTTATACAGACTACATCTACCAGGGTCCCATGATCCTGGTCCTACTGGTAAGTACTCATTGACAGGACCCTAAGCACACATTGTCCTGTTAGAAACTTAACCTTCAGCCCTGGACCAGGTTTTCATAAGGATATCTCTTTGTTCTATTCAGCTTTCCCTCAACCCTGACCCTAACCCTGCTGCCGAAAAACACCCCACAGCGTGATGTTGCCACCACCATGTTTTATTGTTGGGATGGTATTGGAGATGACATGATGCACATAGTTCAGTCTTGGTTTCATCAGAACAGAGAATTGTGTTTCTCACAGGCTTCTGTCTGGCCACTGCCATAAAGCCCAGATTGGTGGAGTGTTGCAGTGATGGTTCTTTCTTCTTCTTCTTCTTTGTCCCATTTTCCTCTGGAGCTTAGCCAGAGTGATCATCAAATCAAATCAAATCAAATCAAATCAAATCAAGAGTTGTTGTTCCAAACTTCTTCCATTTAAGAATGATGGAGGCTGCTGTGCTCTGAGAACCTTCAATGCAACAGAATTTCTTTTGAAGTCTTCCCCAGTTCTGTGCATGACACAACCCTGTGAGAAATGGTCAAAAAACTTTCTGACTGCTGACAACATTTCACCCAAATTCCAAATATAAATATTGTCATTTAGAGATTGGGCTGAGTATGACAGGCTCTTGATCTGGTGGTCCAATCCTCAGATTTGGGGAACATTGTCAGAGCAGAAGTAAGCAAGTTTTCTTCAAGATCACTTTGTATGTGGTTTCATTCATGCATCCCTCACAATCTGCCCAATTCCAGCTTTGTTGAAGCAATCCCAGATCATCACCATCCTCAACCAAATGTCACAGTAGGTGCAAGACACTGTGGCTTGTTGGCCTCTCCAGGTCTCCGTCTGACCATTAGATGACAAGATGTTCATTGAACATCTGATGAGTCCAATGAACATCTGACCATTAGATGTTCATTGGACTCATCAGAGGAGATGACCTTACTCCAGTCCTGTACGGTCCAATCCTTATGGTCTTTTACAAACCTCAGCCTGCCTCTTCTTTGCTTTTCATTGATGAAGGCCCCTAGGAGCCTGTTTCCAACTGTTCATGCTGTTTACTTCACTCCAGCTGCCATTTGTCGTTCTTTTTGTAGGTCACTTGATGTCATCCTACAGTTTCTGAGTGATATTGAATGAGTTGACGGTCATCCCATCAGTGGAGAGCTGTTTCTGCCCCCTGCTGGTCTGTAGCTTTGTTGTCCCCAGTGTCTGCTGCTTGACTTTGACTTGTTCTTACTGCCGTCTTAGAAATATTAAGGATGGAAGCAACCTGACACTCACTGTATCCCTCTGACAGTAAAGCCAGAATTGAACCTCTTTTCTTTACTCAAAACTTTTCTTTTCAACTCTTTTGTCATGGTCAATAGTTATTATTTGATTCTAATTATTTCTGAGGTACTACTAGCACTGTTTTTACCATCCAGCTGGTCCTATTACAACAGGATATTGATGAACACAGCAGTGGTTTTTATACTCCTTAAAAAAAGCTTTGGTTCAGGTGATCACCTAATCGGTACCTCATTAAGCAGAATGAGGTGTGTTTGTGTTGGAATTCAACAGACGCTGGAATGGAAAGGCTGTCATACATGTAGAGATGCTGATTTCTGAAAAAAAAACAATGCAGTTGTCTTTTAATTTTTTTCAGAGCTGTATAAACATCAGGTTTACGGGTTTAAATAACAAAAAACATCAACAACAACAACAGGAAAAAATAACACTCAGGACATGGCATCAGAAAATGATTAAAACATTTTTAAGAAGTGCTGAATCAGTGTTTCATCTGTCTTATATTTTTTAGATTAACTTTGTCTTCCTGTTCAACATTGTTCGGATCCTGATGACGAAACTGAGGGCATCAACGACCTCCGAGACCATGCAGTACAGGTGAGAGCCGCCACACAGATTACTGTCTGTTATGTCTGTTGCTATAATTAAATGTTGTGTGGTATCCCTGCAGGAAGGCGGTGAAGGCAACTCTGGTGTTGCTGCCTCTGTTGGGAATCACCTACATGCTGTTTTTTGTGAACCCTGGCGGAGAAGACGAAGTGGCTCAGATCGTCTTCATCTACTTTAACTCCATACTGGAGTCCTTCCAGGTTCTAAACTGAGTCTATGGCATACCGGGTAGTTTTGTTAGCTCTATTAGCACCATTAGCTTCTAACCCTAACCCTCTTTCTGTCTCTACAGGGTTTCTTTGTGTCAGTATTCTACTGTTTTCTCAACAGTGAGGTAATTTGTTCTGTATCTTTCTAAGATGTTCAGTTTTTTTTTTCTTATCTGTACATACTGTTTTTGTCTTCATGCTACTGCAATGCCTGAATCTGAATATGTCTGACTCTACCTCCATGAGGGGCAATAACATCCTAACTCAATTTAACTTAACTTAAAGTCCCCCTCCATTCAAAAATGTGTTTTCTACTGATGGACGTTATAGTTGGATTTTTGAGCTTCACTATGCAGAACGATGTTTGTGCAGAGTTTGACACTAGAAGACTGTTCACATTCATTTTTAATGCCAGAGAAGTTGTACATGTCACTTTAAGAACTGTAACAAGATAATTCAACTTTTAAAAAAAGAGCATTTTTATATATATCTTTATATATAAACATGTTTTGGAGGGTGATCTTTTACATTTATTCATGGGTCTGTGTGCAGGTGCGTTCTGCAGTCAGAAAGCATTGGATTCGTTGGCAAGACCGTCACTCCATCCGGAGCCGGGCAATGCGCACAACATCACTGCCCACTTCACCAAGCCGTGTGTCCTTCCACAGTATCAAACAGTCCTCCAACCTCTGACCACTGCAGCACCTGAGCTCAGTCACATCTATAATATAATCCATCTCAGCCAATTAGAGGCTTTATTCTGCTATTGAACTTGATTAAGATAAAATCAGCCAATCACAATGCATTATATAGACTTGTGGAGCCAATCAGACACAATCTGTCTGACCTTTCTGGCCCTGCCCCTTGTCATGTTCTGACCAATTAGTTGCTTCTACAGGCTCACAGATGTGATGTCACATCAAGTAGCTGGACTGTGTTCATGTTTGATGAATTTATTTATTGATAAGTAAGCTATGGTTGAGCTATAACTGTCTATAATCTAATATTGATCACCAGCTTTCTCCTGTTAATACACACACACAATATTAATTATTATATACTTAAAATATAATTGATTAGCTGATCCACAAAAGCAGGTATGGGACCCCTGATATAAAATGTTTTATACAGATATGGAGAGATCGATGTATACATTCAGTGTTCCAGAGCCGTGACGCTGCAGATTTAGGTGAAACTCCTGAACTCAACACAAACACACCATGTTAGAGAGCTGATTGGCCACCAGCAGGCACTCGTACACACTGAATATGTGCATTTGTCTTAATATATTCTATTGTTGACATTAGAAATGAAACAACAACAATCTATAGGAAACTATAAATTGGTGGATACATTTTTGTAACAAATACAAACAATAATGTGGAAATGCTAAAAAATGCAATAAAACATCAGAATTATAACATTCCGAAGGCTGTGTGGCAAAATCATGAATGGAAACATTTTGTAGTATTCATAAACCAGTGATTAACATCATGCAGTGTAATTTTTTTAATTGTTTTGTATATCAAATATTTGCACTTTCCATGAGATGGGCTCTGCATAGAACACAGTTATTGATCATAAATTGTAAAACAAAAGGCATTTCAGGCCTGATAGGTAGTGACCAGTATATGTAACAGTAACCATAGTAAAGGCAGTAACCTTAATAGCCATAGTTAGTACCTATATAGAGAAACACTCAGGAAGAAACTCCACATGTTTCTAATCTTCCTTGTACCCAAACCCATTGTTGCTGTGCCTGAATGTGTGGTTCAGGTAATTCTCACATTGAGGGGATGTAAATCCTTTTTATCTGGATTTATGGGGACAAAAAGCAAGTCCCTTAAATGTAAATCTTTGATTTTAAAGTTAAGACTTTGTTTAAAATGAAGGTCAATTAAGGGTTATGTTAAGGGTAGGGTAGGGTTAATGGTTATGGTTAATGTCAGGATAAATCTCCAGGAAATGAATGCAAGTCAATGTAATGTCCCCTGAAGAGATGGAAACCCAATGTGTGCGTGTGTATTATTAAAAGGCATTATTAGCTGAAAAATCTTGTAAAGTTGTGTTTTTGTAAATATTGAATTTGTAAAAATGTCAGATTAAAACCTGTGTTGGTTAATAGTAAAGTGAGTTAATATAAGTGTACACTTCAATGTGAACCTTCTGTATTGACGTAATGCTGATTGATATATAATAAATGCATTAAATAAATAAATATAAATGTCTTGTTGATAGTTTCTGAAATAAATAAGATGTTAGTACCAGTTCTTGATTATAATTGGCTGAGCCGCATTCAAAGCCGTTGTAAAATATTCTATAAACACACAACTGTGATCGCATTTTACAAATTGTTTCAAGATGTCAGATCCAACCTGGAGGATGGCAGGAGGCTGAAAAAAAAATAAGGCTATAAACATTAATATTATTGTGACTAAGCAAAAATATACAAAGGTCAAGACTAAAAAGTAATAACAGAAAATCTCTCTACTGAGCCAACACAAAAATTTACAAATGAAATGATTAAGACTATGAAAGTAAGTAACAACAGAAAATCATTTCATCAAAGTAGCACAAAAACACACTGTGGCTATGACGGAGAAGTAAGGATCGATAGGAGACGAAACACTTCGGCATGAGATAAAGGGGAACACATAACTGGTTATGTGTATAGATTGCTTGATGGGGAACAGGTGTAGACAATCAGGGATCACGGAGACAGGTGAGACACATGGGAAAGGCAAGTGACCTGAAACAAGAGGGTAGGTGAATTTCAAACAAGAGCTCATCTCACTATGTTGTGACAACAGTAGTAATCCCAACACACACAGTGTAATTCCAACACACACAGTGTCAACTCAACATGGTACAAGGTACATGTATGTAGGCTTAATGTGAAGTAGACCTGTGTGTGTTACTTGTAACATGTTAATACCCAGCCCTGTGTATATATATGAGGTACATGTATGTAGGCTATATGTATGAATTATCAAAACAGGTTAAAAGTTATTTTATTCTGAAAGACAAACACACAACCATGAAAAGGAAGTTATTTTATTTCTTAGATATTTTTGCTATATGACGTTAGTGCTGTGCAGGGATGCAGCAAGTT
This sequence comes from Pampus argenteus, assembly GCA_036937835.1. Lineage (NCBI taxonomy): Eukaryota > Metazoa > Chordata > Actinopteri > Scombriformes > Stromateidae > Pampus > Pampus argenteus. Next base: position 20,697,771 of record CM072878.1, read on the forward strand.
ACCATGGTAACAGCAGCCTCCTCTCCCAGCAGAGCACGCCCCTTTCAGTGCGGCAGGGTGGAGACAGACGGACCGCAGCCAGGAGGTAAGACTGTCTCGCAGCTTGTCTCTCTCTGTACCTGTCTATCTGTCTGTGTGTCTTCAGGTCTTTTCTCTGTGTGTCTTTGTGAGCATGTGTCCGCTTCATTATCTTGTGCAGAACTACATGACTACGTTTGTTCTGCTCTGTAGCTCTCTGGGCTAACTTAGCTTTAGATAATGTGTATGCACGTACTCGTGTGAGAGGGTTAGGGTTAGGGTTTGACAGGTGGAGGAGAAGTAATTATTGTTTGATGCTGCATCATCATGGCTACTGAGAGCCTATATTCTGCTGACTGAGCATGCTCAGAGGGTTCTTACTCTTCTCTCTCTTCCTCTACTGTCTCCTATTTCTTCTCCTATCTCCTGTTCTCCCCTCCCCTCTCTCTTCTCCTCCTAATCCTTTCCTCCGCTCTCCTCTCCCTTTATGACTGTCTGTATGTTTGAGGCATGCTGCAGAATAACTTTAGGACTGACCAGGTGCCTTTCTGATGGTATTGTATTATGGATAAGAATCTAAAAATCTAAAGTACCTAAAACGTTTGCACAGTACTGTGCCACCAGAGGCCTGATAGAGAACATTCAGAAAGCCATCCTGGACTTTTTCTGGTTAGCACTGGGTATGGCCAGCAGCCCTCTATCTGTGGCTTAAGTTGATCAGATCAACATCCAGTCCAAAATCACCTGATTTTGATAACAGCAGCGGTCCAAGATGGTCCAACTCGACTGCTGCTAAAGAGAGCTGGGCTATGACAGACAGCTTTTCCTCTTACAACCTGAGGATGTAGATGTTACTGGACTGATGCCTTTTTACGCCTCTGTACTGCAGACATGGCAGGTTTTAAGACTGCATGTGCCACAGACGAGACTCCAGACCTGTGGTTGTTTGAGGAACGTTTGTATTTGTGTTTTTTGGCAGGGACAAAAGAGTTGAGGGGGACTAAGTTTTTTGTCTAGACAGCTCGTGAAAGGCAGCTGGTGTGACAGTGATCTGGTTACACCTTGCAATGGTTCGATAAAGGGACTTTTAAAACGAGATTGTTCTCTCCTTCTCTCTTCTCTCCTCCTCACTCCCTCTCTTCTCCTCCCTCTGTAGGAGTGATAATGGATGGAGATTTTGCCCCCCTCGGAGAAGGCTCCACCCCAGAAGTGCAGACGATGATGGGAGGTGAAGAGCGATACTTGTCTGTCTGCCTTCCTGTGTGTGTATGTGTGTGTGTGTGTGTGTGTGTGGTGTGTGTGTGTGTGGTGTGTGTGAGGCTCCTTGTAATCTTTTGCAACCACTTTAACAAAAACCACCACCCATGTTTCCATGGTGACACATTTAATAATAATACTACATCCAGCCTCTCCTCTTCATCACCTCTTCCTCCTCTCCTCTTCTCTCTCTCTATATTTCTTCCTCTCATCTTCATCCTCCTCTTCTACTCTTCTTCCTCTCCGTCTCCTCATCTTCCTCTCCTTGTCGTTCTCCTCTGATCCTCTTCTTCCTCCTCATCTCCTCCTCATCTCTCAGACATCAGTCCTGTCAGTTTTCTGGTTAAACTCCAGAATGGAAGCAGAGCAGAGGAGGAGCAAGAACATGAAGAAGCACTGATGAAGAGTGGCTCTGAGGAGCAGCCAGAAAGGATTCATAATAAAGAGGAACGTGATGTGATCTCCATGTTGAAGAAGGAGAAGAAAGAGGAGCAAATAGAAGGACGAGAGAGGAAGGAAGAGAAGAAAATCTCACCCCCTCCTTCACTAGATGAGCAGGGAGCAGCTGATGAAGAGGGGGAGGAGAAGGAACTCACAGACAGAGAGGAAGAGGGGGTAAAGAAGGAGAAAAAACTGACAGACAAAGGAGAGGAGGTGAACGAGCTGAAAGAACTGATGGACACAGAGAAAGAGGAGGTGAAGGGGGAGAAAGAACTGACAGACGGAGAGGAAGAGGAGGTGAACGAGGTTAAAGAACTGATGGACAGAGTAGAAGAAGAGAAGGAGAAGGAAGTTGTGATAGAGGAAGAGAGGGATGTAATGAAGGAGCAGCCTAAAGGAGGAGTTGTGATGTCAGTGGAGTCAACAGAACTTCCAGACAGTAAACCAAGTGTGTCTAGCTCCTTAAAGCCTCATAAGGACTAGCTGAATATACAGGAGAAGAAAACAAACACACAGAGGCAGCAGCACCTCCCCACCCTTCCTTTCTCCTGATGACCAGGAAACAAATGCTCCCCTGACCAGCAGCATCCAGGAGAAGAGATGCTTGATTTCTGCTGCAGCTGCTCCCTCTGGCACCAAAACTGCACCTGCAGGAGCTGCTCCAGTGAGAAAAACACGTTCATCCTCCACCTGCAAACAGTCTGACCCCGCCAGGAAAACAAACGCTCCTCCTCCTGTTAATACAGGTCTGTCCTCCTGCTGAACCTTCTCTTTTTTTCTCCTTCTTTTTCACCTCATCTTCTTCTATTTGCACTTCTTCCTCTTTGTCCTCTTCCACCACCTCCTCCTCCACTTCTGTTTGCATTTCCCCCTTCTCCTCTTCTACTTCCTTCTCTTCTGTTTTTGCCTCCTCTTCCTCACCCTCCTCCTTGTCCTCTCCTTCCTCTTCCTCTTCTGTGTCATATTTCTTTTTGTTTAATTTACATTTTGTACATTATCGTCTCTTGTGCTAAACGTGACCCAGACTTCTGCTGTTGTTTATTATTATTATTTGGCAATATTATTGATATTATTGTTGTTTCTTATTATTTATTCATATTATTATTGATTATTAATGTAGCCACAACGGAGCACAAACCAGTGACTTATTGTGCCGGTCCCAAACCCAGATAAATACAGAGGGTTGTGTCAGGAAGGGCATCCGACGTAAAACTTGGGCCAAATCAAATTTGTGAATCGAACATATGACTTGATTCCGGGTTAACAACGACCGCCATATCGCCATACACAAATATATTTTGCGCTGTCCCCAGATGACTGCAGTCCTATAGAGTCATTGTGTAACTGTCTAGAGCAAGTCAAAAATTGGATGAACCAAAATTTTCTTCAGTTAAATCAAGAAAAAACTGATGTAATTGTTTTTTGCAATAAAGAGAAGAGGGTTGCTGTCAGTAAACACCTTGAGTTACTGTCTCTAAAAACTAAAGACCAAGTCCGAAACCTTGGCGTATTGATAGATTCAGATCTGACCTTCAACAGTCACATAAAATCAGTCACCAAAACAGCCTTCTACCAACTTAAGAACATATCCAGAGTTAAGGGCTTTATGTCCCAAACAGATCAGGAGAAGCTGATCCATGCTTTCATCTCCAGTAGACTTGACTACTGTAATGGCCTTTTGACTGGACTCCCCCAAAAAAGTATCAAACAGCTGCAGCTCATTCAGAACGCAGCAGCTCGAGTTTTGACCAGAACAAAGAGATCAGAACACATCACCCCAGTTCTTAAGTCTTTACACTGGCTCCCAGTTAGCCACAGAATAGATTTTAAAGTTCTGCTACTAGTTTACAAATCACTGAATGGTTTAGGCCCAAAATACATAAATGAAATGTTAGTAGAATATAGACCCAGTAGGGCTCTGAGATCTACTGACTCAGGTCAGATAGTGGAGCACAGAGTTCAAATCAGACACGGTGAAGCAGCATTTAGCAGTTATGCTGCTCAAAACTGGAACAAACTACCAGCAGGACTGAAATCAGCCCCAACTCTTAGCACTTTTAAATCCAGGTTAAAAACTTTTCTATTTTCACGTGCTTATGGCTGAGCTCTTTTAAAGAACTTCTTAAGAATTTGAAAAATGACATTCTGATGTTTTTAATTACATTTTCTTCTCTCTTTAATTTAATTTTTTATTTTTTTTATTGCTATTTCTTGTCTTAATGTCAAATGTTTTTCCTTGCCTCTGTAAAGCACTATGAATTGCCTTGTGTACGAATTGTGCTATACAAATAAACTTGCCTTGCCTTGCCATCGGTGCTGTTCACCTACAGGGTGCCGGTGAAAATTGGACTAATGTTGGTCAAAGAAGAAGAGGAGGAAGGTGTGTTCGTAGGAAGAGAGAAAAGATGAAAGCCAAGAGTCTAGGACTGAGAGTAGGGACTTTGAATGTTGGAACTATGACAGCAAAAGTTAGAGAGTTGGTTGACATGATGCAAAGGAGGAAGGTAGATACACTGTGTGTCCAGGAGACCAGGTGGAAAGGTAGCAAGGCTAGAAGCTGAGGAGCAGGGTTCAAGTTGATCTATCATGGTGTACATAGTAAGAGAAATGGAGTAGGAGTTATCTTGAAGGAGGAGTTTGTTAGGAGTGTCCTGGAGGTACAAAGAGTGTAAGATAGAGTGATGAGTCTGAAGCTAGAAATCAAAGGTGTGATGTTTAATGTTGTTAGTGGGTATGCTCCACAGGTAGGATGTGAGCTGGAGGAGAAGGAGACATTCTGGTTGGACCTTGATGAAGTGATGCAGAGCATCCCTAGAGGTGAGAGAGTTGTCAATGGACATGTTGTTGCAGGAAACAGATGATGAGGAGGTGATGGGCAGGTTTGGTATCCAGGAAAGGAACGCAGAAAGACAGATGGTGGTTGATTTTGCAAAAAGAATGGAAATGGCTGATGTGGGTGAAGAGAGGAGTGGAATGGAGGTATGAGCACACGGGTAGACCACATCTTGTGTAGACGGTGTAATCTGAAGGAGATCAGTGACTGCAAACTAGTGGTAGGTGAGAGTGTAGCCAGACAGCATACGATGGTGGCGTGTAGGATGACTCTGGTGGTGAGGAAGATGAAGAATGTAAAGTTAGAGCAGAGGATGAAATGGTGGAAGCTAAAAAAAGGAGGAATGTTGGAGGAATGAAGGAGGTGCTTCCAGACGACTGGACAGCTACAGCTAATGACTGTTGAGGACCAGGAAGTAGCAAAGATTAGTAAGGATGAAGTGAGGAGGGCATTGAAGAGGATGAAGAGTGGAAAGGCACTCGGTCCTGATGATATACCTGTGGAGGTATGGAAGTGTCTAGGAGAGGTGGCAGTAGAGTTTTTGACTGGGTTGTTCAACAGGATCTTAGATAGTGAGAAGATGCTTGAGGAATGGAGGTTAAGTGTGATGGTCCCATCTTTGGATATGTGCAGAGTTGTGGAACTACAGAGGAAAAAATCTGATGAGCCATACAAGTTATGGGAAAGAGTAGTTGAAGCTAGACTAAGGGCAGAAGTGAGCATTTGTGAACAGCAGTATGGTTTCATGCCAAAACAGAGTACTACAGATGCAGTATTTGCTTTGAGGATGTTGATAGAGAAGTACAGAGAAGGTCAGAGGGAGCTGGACTGTGTCTTTGTAGATCTGGAGAAAGCTTATGACAGCGAGAGGATCTGTGGTATTGGATGAGGAAGTCTGGAGTGGCAGAGAAGTATGTTAGAGTGGTGCTGGACATGTATGAGGGCTGTAAGACAGTGGTGAGGTGTTCTGTAGGTGTGACAGAGGAGTTCAAGGTGGAGGTGGGACTGCATCAGGGATCAGCTCTGAGCCCCTTCCTGTTCACTATGGTGATGGACAGGCTGACAGATGAGGTTAGACAGGAATCTCCATGGATTATGATGTTTGCAGATGACAATGTGATCTGTAGTGAGAGTAGGGAACAGGTGGAGGAGAAGCTAGAGAGGTGGAGATTTGCCCTGGAAAGGAGAGGAATAAGGGTTCGCTGCAGCAAAATGGAGTACATGTGTGAATGAGAGGGACCAGAGTGGAAGAGTGAGGTTAGAGGGAGAAGAGATAAAGAAGGTGGAGGATTATAAGTATTTAGAGTCAAAAGTCCAGAGCAATGGGGAGTGTGGAAAAGAGGAGAAGAAGGGTGTGCAGGCAGGTTGGAACGGGTGGAGAAAAGTGTCAGGTGTGATGTGTGATAGAAAAGTTTCAGCTTAAATGAAAGGAAATGTGTACAAAACTGTGGTGTGGTTCATGATCAGACTTTAGTTTCACACAAAGATAAAAAATATTCATGTTTATTCATTTATCCATTCTCCTGGATGCTCATGTTTCTCTTCCTGTGGTTCAAACAGAGAAAACAGCTTTGAAGGAACCTGCTGATGAGACCATGAAGGTAAATGAATCAGTTTCTGATTAGTGGGAGGTATTGATCATGGTCTGACTGACTGATTTTCAGTTGCTTCCTACCTGTGTTCACACTGAAACAGACTAATAAAGTTTCATTCAAATATGGCTGAATCACTGCAGAGATTAAAACTGCTCACAGTTTATGTTCAAACTAAAGAAAATACATATATTAACATAATACCTGTAACAATAACACATAACTATAACAATAACACAATAATGATAATAATAGTTTGTGTGTTTCAGGCCTCCAGGACATCAGGGGGCGTTAGAGCTACCAAGATGATCTCTGCTAAGAGTTCAGGTACAACCACACCAATAGTACCAGTTTAACCAGTCTGACACACTTAACCTGTCTGTCTGTCCACTCGTCTGTCTGTAGAGTCTGTAGACGGAGTTAACAGTCCAGGAAGTCATTCACCTGCAAGCCGCTCTTCCACTCCAAATAGAGACGTGAAGAAGGTCAGAACATTTGCTGATGGTGTGAGTGATGTTGATGGTGTGACTGGTGTTTATGGTTTGACTGGTGTTGATGATGTGACTGGTGTTGATGATGTGACTGGTGTTGATGATGTGACTGGTGTTGATGGTGTGGCTGGTGTTGATGGTTTGACTGGTGTTGATGGTTTGACTGGTGTTGATGGTGTGACTGGTGTTGATGGTGTGACTGGTGTTCATGGTTTGACTGGTGTTTATGATGTGACTGGTGTTGATGATGTGACTGGTGTTGATGGTGTGGCTGGTGTTCATGGTTTGACTGGTGTTGGTGGTTTGACTGGTGTGTTGATGGTGTTACTGGTGCAAATGGTTTGGCTGGTGTTGATGGCTTAGCTGGTGTTGCAGGTGGCAGTGGTTCGAACTCCACCCAGGTCTCCCAGCTCTGTTCGTGGGCGGACACCCCCCCTCCCCTCCCACCCAATGCCTGATCTCAGCAATGTGAGGTCCAAGATTGGATCCACAGAGAACCTCAAACACACACCTGGAGGGGGCAAGGTAACACACACACACACACACACACACACACACACACAGGTTGTTTGTTTCTGAGAAAATTAGTACCGGTAAATTACAAATAAATGAAAACAAAGTGAAACAGAAACACCACATCTGTCTGCAGGTTCAGATTGTTAATAAGAAGATGGATCTCACTAATGTGGTGTCAAAGTGTGGCTCCAAAGACAACATTCACCATAAGCCAGGTATTACACGCACACACACACACACACACACACACACAATTCTACTGCTGATTTCTTTGTAACTGTATTCTGTTTTCTGTGGTTTATGTTCTGAAGTTCTGCTGATACTTCAACAGTCTTCAGTAGCTTAAACTGAAACAAAATAATCTTGTAATAACTTCATATGAAACTTCTTAAATCACAATCCCTTTAAGAATGGTTACAGCCACCAAAAGCTCTTTTTCGAGTTAGATGTGAAACATGTGAACCCTCCTTCAACCCTTTGTCCTCTGTTTATATACCTGTGTGATGTATAGGTGGAGGGAAGGTGGAGATTAAATCAGAGAAGGTGGATTTTAAAGCTGTTCAGTCTAAAGTCAGTTCTCTGGAGAATGTCGCTCACATGCCAGGGGGAGGGAAGAAGAAGGTAAATGCTAACAATACATAATGCAATCTTATATGCAACATGCTAGTCAAAAAACTGCCACGTGAGGGGTATATAAGTCAAAGTCAAAGTCAAAGTCAACTTTATTGTCAATGCTGCTATGTGTACAGGACATACAGAGCATCGAAATTCCGTTTCTCTCTTTTCCAAAAGAACAGCGTGGACACGTGTATAGTACAAAAAAAGAAAAGTATGTATAAAAAATAAATAAAAAAATAATAAAAAATAGTATACACATTGAACTTTGTATACTATACCTATATTAAATATATAAACATAGTTATACATATCACACACGTATAATGTATAACTTAAATTTAAGATCTATGTAACTATTTTATATATTATACTGTCTTTGATTGATATGACTGCACATATATATTGAAATTATTACACAATATGTATTAAGTGTAATTATTTTTATATATTGTAGTTATTATATGGTATGTTAAGTATAACTTTGTTTATATGTTGTAAGTATTATATGGTATGTTAACTATTTAATGTAACTGTTTATAATGATCGTGTGTCGACAGATTGAAAGTCAGAAACTGACCTTCAGAGAGACCGCCAAAGCTCGAACTGACCATGGTGCTGAAATCATTGTCCAGTCTGACTCCTCCTCTCATCACCTTAGCAACATTGCCTCCCCTGGAAGCCTTAACGCCTCTGGAGCTCCTCCCCTCGACACCTTGGCGGACCAGGTAAGACATTTACCTGTTCAGACCAAATGCACCTAATCATTACATAATGTGTAATCAATCACACATTCCTCCTTTTGTCAGGTTTCTGCGTCCCTCGCTAAACAAGGCCTGTGATTAGACGAACCCTGTGCCTGCAGACCTTGGCCCCCTGTTACCAAGGAAACTACCTAATGAAAAAAAAATCATTCTGCTTTTTTCCTCATCACACTACACTCAGGCTTGGAAAGATTTTATGAAGTAAAGAAGCAAAGCAAAAATATTCAAGATCTATGAAGCTGTTGGATTTTAAAGGTTCTAACCACATGATTGGTTGGACATTATGTGATATCTGCTATCAAAACTCTGGTAATGGGAAAGGGAGATGAGCACTCATTATGATGAAATGTAATATGAAAGCTCAACAGTCTGAAAAAAAATCTGAAACTTATAGAGCTACTGTGGAAGAAATCAGGTACCAAGACATTGGTGGAGGAGCAACACATCCTCAAGGGGACACAGAGGGAGAAAAGAAAATAGCTCAGACAGACATGAAACACATTGATATCAATCAGTATGACTTACAGTGTGGCAAAAAAGTATTTAGTCTGCCACCAAGTGTGCAAGTTCTCTCACTTAAAAAGATGAGAAAGGCCTGTGATTTTCATCATAGGTACACTTCAACTATGAGAGACAGAATGGGGAGAAAGAATCCAGGAAATCATATTGTAGGATTTTAATGAAATAATTCCTTGGTAAAATAAGTAAGGGTCACCTACAAAAAACTGGCTTTCACAGACCTGTAACTTTTTCTTTAAGAGGCTCCTCTGTCCACTGAACATTAGCATATAATTATCTCTGAATTCCATCACCAGTAAACCCCCATAAATGCACATAGAAACCAGAGAAAAAAGGCTGCAGAATTCACTAAATTTTATTCAGTATCACAGTAAACCAGTGATAGTCGTCTGTATGTTACGCAGCAAACAGGAGCTGCTAACATGTGACATGCCTTTAATGGAGACTATTTGACAAACTGGAAAGAAATATGGTGTAAAACCATGCCTCAAATCACAGCTCAGAGCTGACTCCATGACGTGACTGAATCAATGGCAAAATCTATGAATATTAACTTTTTCCAATATTTTTGTGACCTCACTGATGTGTAAAATCATGTATTCCTGGAAGACTAACACTCTTCTCTTTCATTTATGAATTAAGTTCTGACCTGAGACTAAACTCTTTAGATTTTCACTGTACCACTACTATATTTGAACAAATCAGAAGATTTTTGGTAATTTTTCCGGTTCTGAATCTATTAAAACTCATATTCAAACTGATGCATATTGATAGATATGAAAATGTTATTGTAAAAAAAATTGCCAAATGTGCTTAGCCTGGATTATCTAGCTTCCTTCATAAAATCCCTCCAATCATATTCACAATCACATTTATGTGTTTTCTGAGTCCTAGTGTGCTGTACACCCCACTGATGACCCCTCCTCTGTCATAAAAAAAATTACCCAGAATGCAGTTTGATACCAGGTGCCAAAATCATGCTGTCTCTCTCTGTTGGCTGTTAAAGTGCTTTGTACCAATAAAATCTCTCTTGGATCTGTTGTTCAATGTTTGTTGTAAATAAAACTCAGCCAGTCAGGTCACTGAAAAGGGATTGTTATACACACCCACATATATATATATATGTATGTATTGCGGAGAAACACTGAAGTTGGCATCCGATTCCACCTTAAAGGTGCCATAATGCCTGTAGATGGTGTTCATCATTTTCATACTAACTGATGAACTGAAATGATATCACAGATCACTAGTGGAATGGTCAGCAGGGCCAAAATGGTGTAAATACTGGGAATCTAAAGTTCCCTTCCCGTGACTCGTTTTATGACCAGGGCCTGGTTTGAGAAATGAAAATCAAATTTTAGTTGGCCCAGATGACCCAGCTCCATCTCACATAGTCCTATTAAATGCTAGATTACCAGAAAAGAAGACATTCATTGTGAATTCTGATTTCTTCACTTTCTGTGGATTCGATTTTCTGCCCGAGTATATTAATTCATATTCATGTTTTTAAGAAGGTTTTACTTGTAGACAAGAGTCGTCAGACTTTTACTCCAGTTTTGAACTGAATATGTTTGAGTTGGATCACTAAGCCATTGGCTCTCAGGTCCTATACAAGAGTGTAGGCACATAATAGATCTGGTTTTATCATGTGGTCTACCTGTTTTTAACACTGAAGTATGCAATGCCGTTTTCTCTGATCACACTTTTTAGTCATATCGTTATCGTAGGTCTAACCCTGTACAGTGAAAGTCTGCTGCTCTTAAAAATGCTGAGATGTCCCCTTTGTTTAAATACTGAGGAGTTAACTTCACTGTTTTATTCCACCTGCCAAAACATCCTGGATATTGTTGCTTCATTTAAAATCATGCAGTCCAAACCTAACCTTGGTTAACTAAACCTGTGAAAATTTCCTCCACTGTTTTGTTGACAAGATTGTGTATTATTAGAGTACACATCTCACCTCCTTCATATGACCCGTCAATCACAGTCACTTATTCTGTTGTTTTTAACCAGTATGAGCCTGTCTCTCTCTGCTGAAGAAAATTATGAACTCTTCAGCTTGTCTCACAGATGTGTTCACCCCCCTTCATTACAGTCAATGCAGTGAATCAGACTTTTATCCAAGGCTTGTTGAATAGGAGTAAAATATACTACCTTTAAAGGATTGTGGTGCAGCTGCAGAATGTTTGAAAGTGAGTTTTTTTTTAATAGGGTGCAAAGTCTAAACATGTTTTAATACCATTTCAGTGTTTACTACATTTGTTGAAGTAGCTGAAAGTCACTGAATGCTGACATGATTACCAAGACACGAATAGATGTCTACATTTTTATAAATCTGTATATGCATAAATGCAGCCACGGAGAGCCTGTGTTTATTGCAGATATGGCTTTTAACTTATTACATGCTCCTACTGGACCTACTTACTTAGATGGTCACACTCATGATCCAATCTTATGCCATAGTATTTTACTGCAAGTGAGCTGCTAAATAATTTTCATGTTCCTCCATCTTAGATTAAATAACTCCCTTCAAGAGCAAAAAAAATGAAGTGCCCTCTCAATGCCCTGGATAAATAATAATAATACTTGGGTGTTGAAGCAAAAATGCCTTAAAGTGGTGCATTTGTAGAAACCATCAAAACTCACAGTGCATGTAGAACTCACATCTCTAAGACTTTTAACAAAGATGTTAATTCTAGAGCTTCTTTAATCAAACACAATCAGTCCAAACCAAGAATCCTCTGGGACAGATATTATCAGCATGGAAGAATAAACAAGCCAGTTGGGATATGTGTTCATTATTGACTTAAAACTAATAGAACATAACAGGAAATAAACACTGTACTCAATGTCATAACGCTCTCTAGATAATCAAACTAACTCTATAACCATAATGTACTAATGTATTAATCACAGTATTGGTCATAAAAGCCCTACTGTGCACATGTAAACATAGCATGAAACCCTCAACATGTCATTTAGATATTCTTCCTATAAAATTCCTTTGTACCCTGTCTATTCTGCAAATTTTAAACTGCACAAACAAAAGGTTACCATGCATGCCACATAACCGCAACATCCTTTGTTCTATAAAATATGAAAAGGTAGAACATCTCAAATTTCTGAGGACAAAATACAAACATGTCATGTTTTTGGCTCACATCACAATAGAAAAATGCTTTCAGCCATCTTCAGAACATTTGTGTACAACTTTTAGGTTTAGCACACATTCCCTCTTCGTCCTTTGTTCCATCTCATACGTGTCTCTTTCCCCCTTGTTTCTGATCGGTCTTATCACTGCCAATAACTGTCCAATAAAGGACAAGCATGCCAAAAAATAAATAAATTGATGTCTGAAGGTTAAAATCGGATCATGTGAAGACAGTGAACTGGAGAGCAACCACCTTTACTCACCTGGTCCAATCAGTGCAGAGCTGCTATCAGTGAACAGGAGGGAGACAGACAGCAGGGGCTTACAGGTTTTTATTGATTTATTTCCATAACGATGATAAAAAGAACATAAAAAACAGCTGTGATGTCAGAGGACGAGCTCGATGACATACGAGGAAGAGGAGGACAAGGGGTGGGGCTTCAGTGCAGCAGCAGTCTGTTTCAGCCAATCAGAGAACCGGGAGGCAGGCCAGGGCAGAGCTCAACTGAAGATCTGTCAGACAGTTGCCTAGCAACAATACTCCAGCCCATCAGAATCGGGGGTGGGCTTGGCTTGAGGCGGGAGTTAAAAGAGAGGGCGGAGTTAAAGAACATCATCACTCTCAGCCGTGTGGAGCTGCGTGTCATCAGCATCCGTCATAATACTGCTGTCCTGACTGTCATCGACCTCCACTGCTGCAGTGTGGAGAGGGGGGCAGAACAGACAGGTAAAGAGAGGGTATACGAATACAGGTAAACGCACTAAGTGATGTCACAGTGTGTACCTTCATCCTCTGGCAGGTATCTCTTATCAATGGCTTCTTTGATCTGGTTGTTTGCTCCTTTAGGATCCAGATCCATTGCCCAGCTGAAGTTCATCAGAGCCAGGTGAGTCTGACCCAGCTTTTTATACACCTGAGACAGACAGGCAAGAAGAGAGAATCAGTCAGTCAGCTGACCTCGTCTGTGAACAGTCTTCAGTCATCCTGACAGCAACTCTGTTTCTACACTTATGATCACAATGTTCACATGATTTTATCTTTCTTTCTCTTATCAAGTTTATTTCAGCTCCAGTTTCTCTGACTTGTGTTGATGTAATTTCTGAAAAACGGGGAGTGAAGACACACAGGTTCTTATAAATATAATATCTCACTGGAAACTAATCTGGTAGAGAGGAGGGACTGGTTTGGAGGGTGCTGCTGGTCTTACCCTCCAAGAACAGACTATATAGAGAGTTGTTTTAGCTTATTTGTAATTTCCTGCCGAACTTCCGTGCAGTATTTGTGTAAAAACATTAGATTAAAAAAATACTGATTTCTACAGGTTTATGCTTGTTAAACATTTGTATATATATAAAATTGGATTTTTACTCACGAAGGTTAGCAGTTAGAGATGAAAGGCTGCAGTGTGATAATACAATGCTTCAATCAATACTTCAGTCTACTTTAGCCCTGGGGCCTGTTCAATATTGGGTTTTGGTACCCATTCTTTATAAGAATTAACAATTCAGTCCTCTCCTACTTCCAAGTCTGAATGCAGTTGATGTGCAAGCCCAAGTCTGAGGCATCAGTGCTGAAATCCATGTTGAGTCACAACTCCTGAAAATCAGGACTCAAGTTGGACTCGAGTCACTAGGATCAGCTAATATTTGTTACCTTTCCTATGAGGAAGTAAACCAGAGACTCTTTGGGAACAATCTGCTTCAACTCCTCCAACTCCTGAAGAGCCGCCTGCAGAGAGACAGATAGGTCATTACAGAGACAGACGGGTTGTCACGGTGACAGACAGAGAGACTGTCAGGTGATCATTACCTTGTACTTGTCATTGGCAAACAGTATGGATGCTCGGTGGAACTTGCAAAGTGGGTTTTTGGGGTCGATCCCGATCGCTCTGTTCAGAGTCTGTAAAGCTGCATCAGACTTCTTCAACGCATGCTGCACCTGCACACAAACATATATATATGTGTGTATATATATATATATATATATATATATATATATATATATATATATATATATATATATATATATATAACAAAAGCACAGTTTTTGTGTGTCAGACACATCTGGAGACCTTGAATGTGGTTTGGAATTTGCTAAGTTATTATAGAGATGGCTTAGGTGTGATCATGTGACAACAGGTGGTCATCTACAAAGTCTCCAGCAACAACTGAGAAAAGTCCATCCAGTGATAAAGACCATAAGAACATACCACGCCAATGTGACAGAGCAGCACTGAACTCTGAGGGTTGATGCTCAGAGCTTTCTTGAAGTGGATTTCTGCTAAGTTGAACTTCTCCTGTTTGTAGTAAATCATCCCCAGACCATACCTGCATGTGTGTACACACACACACACACACACACACACACACACACACACACACACACACACACACACACACACACAATGAGACAATGACCTTTCAAACTGTATTATAGTTACCATGGTTACTATACTATACATTTGCTCCGATGGTTACCATACCATGCATTGTAGTGTCTGTTGTTGACTCTGATGGCGTTGCGGAAGCAGGCAAGTGCTCGGTCCAACTCCTCCGTCAGAACAAACTCATGACCCAACAAAGTGTACGCATACGCAAAGCCTGGGTCCACCTGAGAGAGACAGAAGAGATGGATACAGCAGGCTAGTCAATATAAGCTCGGTATCCGTTAGGGGTGTGACGAGATCTCTCGAGATGAAAATTCGCGAGATTTCTCGTCGGGCTGGAAATCGGTCTCGCGAGATTTGTTGTCCAACAAGCAGCCGGAAAACACATGCATAACTATTTGCGACGCCCCCGCCACTTTTAAATTGTGATCCAACAAGCAGCCGAATGACGTCGGAAAACAATGACTAGTACCCGTCCATCCAGGAAAGGGACGTTAACGGGATGTACAAGACAGAACCTGATCAGACTCTGTCTCTCCCATTACATTAACGCAACCTGTAGTAATATTAATTATGCACACTAGGATATTCTTAATCAATATCCTGTACATGGATCTCATTTTCTTCTATCACCATTTAACTTTGTGTATATTATGCATCACAACAACACCAAAAGCATCTAATTCTAGCAGAAATTACACTTTCAGCGCCCGCAAGGGTCTGTGCTACATAAATTTCATTATTGCTCTAACTCACCCGCCATCTGATTCTATAGTAACCACAATCAACACTAAGCATGGTAACAGAAACTCACCTGGATGGCTCTTTGGAAGAACTTGATAGCAATGTCATGCTCCCTCTGTAGGCTGAAACAGTTTCCTGCTACACACCAGGCCTACAGAGAGAGACAGGTGGTATGAGATACACCTTCAGAACAAGCCGTGGACATGTGTGTTTCCCACTTCAGGACAGGTTGTGGACAGGTGTCGTCCTTACCTCAGGACAGTTCTTGTCCATGTCTGTCAGGTCTTTAGACAGGGCAGACAGTGCAACGTCTTTTTGCAGGTGCCACAGTGTGGTCGAATAAATCTCCATTCCTTCAACTCTGTACGACTCGATCCTACGAACCTCACTGAACAGACGCTCTGCCTACAAAACAAACATCATGACATCATCATCATAATGACATCATAAACCAAGCAGCAGGAGTTACCTGTGTCAGGTTGAATGACCTGTGTCAGGTGAAGTTGTTACCTGTGTGTACTCGGCCAGTTCGAAGTAGGCCCTGCCGATGTGAGTGAGCACCCAGCCAGTGTTGTAGTGCTGGGGAGGAAGGGAGGTCAGGATGTTGATCGCTTCTCTGCAGTTGTACGAGCACAGCGCCTGGTAACCCCGTCCCAGTTCCCGTAGCAACGCCATTACGCTGTCTACACACACACAAACACACATGTAGCATTTTTACCTGCAGCAGCCCTCTAGTACTGGTGAATCTTGGTGTCTGGCAGACTCAGCCTGGGTACAGCAGTATATTATAGAATTAGTAGCATTTTTACCTGCAGCAGCCCTCTGGCACTGTGGGATCTTGGTGTCTGGCAGACTCAGGCTGGGGTCCAGTCTCAGTATGTCCAGACTCTCGTTGAGGTTGCTACCGTTTGATGACTTTGCTGATTTACATTTTGTTTTCCTGTTGGGGATCTTCGTAGGAAACTTCATCTTTAACTTCTTGCTGTTCTCCTGCAGAGACAGAGGTTATTAAACTGTAGTAATTTCCTGTAATAGTATAACTTAGTAATAAAGCACAGTAGTGCTGCAGTATTATGAGGAAGTACCAAACCTTGGCAGTAGAGCTGGCACTAGTAAACAATCTGGAGCTTCTTCTGGGCTGAACATTTGGAGGACCAGACATACTGGGGCTGAGGACCTGAGGGGAGCCACTGAGAGACAAACAGGATATCAGATAGACGGGAGCTACTGAGAAACAGACAGGATATCAGAAAGACTGGATCTACTGAGAGACAGACAGGTTATCAGACAGACCTGGTGTGAGGGGCAGAAGTCTGTGATTGGTTGAAGGGAATGGGGAGAACATCTCTGCTGTTTCCACTCTGACTGAAAACAGACTTTGACTGACTGATCCTAGAGACAGACTGAGACAGAGACAGATAGAGACAGAGACAGATGGACAGAGACAGAGAGAGAATGTTTTCAGTGTCATGCAGATGATACCTAATTATGTGTTTGTGTAATAAGTGTGTACCTTCTTGCTGGGAGCTGTAGATTGTGTTTCCATCGTTGCTGAATAGTTCTGTAGATATGTGGGGTCTCCAGGGCTGGGCTCCAGGGGCAGAATACCAAAACTACACACATAGACACACACACAGTCATGTTATGAAGAGGAAACACACCTTCACCTGCACAGTGTGGCTAAATTACTCACCTGGGCGTCAGCGGACTAAGTGCAGCAGGTCCTCCCAGTAAACTCCGCCCACTCTTGGGCTTATTCTGTTTAGCCAATAAGGAGCCGGCTGACGCCATGGAAACCGTACTACCCAACAAGGAGCCAGTCTCCGAGGAAATAAGGGAGGAGTCGATATAGGAAACCGACAAATCAGAAGTCAGCTTTCCATTTGATGATTCTAGATTTAAACGATTCAACTCCTGAAGAAGAAAAAGGCAAAACTGAGACATCAATACTCTGATTTCCAGACCACAGTAATCTGATTACCATGAGTTCAGACAGAAGGTGGAGGACATGCATATTAATGTTAAACCAACATAATCATTTTTACTGTATTTTCCGGACTATAAGCCGCTACTTTTTTCCCCATACTTTGAACCATGCGGCTTATACAGAGATGCTGCTTTTCTATGAATTTTTCTTCAGCCCACAGGGGGTATATAATATTATTACACCCTCACCCCCTCAAAATGGAAAACCCACAAAGAAATTCGTATGATGCAGCTTTTAAGTTGAATGCCATCAATCTGGTTATCCGTGAAGGAAACAGAGCGGCTGCACGTCAGCTTGCTAATGTTAATGGATCTATGGTGAGACGGTATGTGATGAAGATTATCTGAGGCTGTTCAACTCCGACACTGAAGAGGACGACTTCAGTGTCTTCAGTACACAGTAGAAATTAAGTGACAGTGGTTTGGTGTTCATTAGTTTTAAATGCTCAGGAGGAAGATAAATAGTGACTTGTTGCTTCAGTGCATGGGAGAATGAAGCCACTTTAATAGTTGCACAGTTGCACTTTAACAGTGTGCAGGAGGAAAAGGTGACAGTGATTTGGAGTTTAATGGTTTTAGTACACAGGAGGAAGAAAAATAAAGTAACTTAGTTTTAGTGCACAGGAGGAAGTTGAATAAAACCATCAATGACTTTTCTGTTTTGTTTATCAGCACTTTTATTGCTACTTTTATTGCAGCACTGTTCGGAAACAATCAATTCAGGTATATGAATAAACACTTATGGTACAAAATCTCTCTGTCTAAATAACTTATTTCTCAGCCTGGATATCGGCGGCTTATAGTCGGTACACATCTTTCAACATGGTACCTTACATTACGTCTTACATCATATCACTATTGACCATCACATCATACTACAGAGCAAAATGACCTGTAATCTTCTGCTACTAAATTCATACAACACAGAAGTAATCATGTTGGTGCTAAATATCTCTGCATCTTCCCCTCTTGTCCTCCGTTTTTTCTCTCTCAACCCAACCACCCACCTGGACCCCGGTTCTGCTCGAGGTTTCTAGACCTGCTCTATATGTCTCATGAGACAACTTTTGTTGTGATTTGGCACCATAAAAATAAAATTGGCTTGAAATTTAAGAGAGGAAATTTGCAAATTTGCAATCTGATTGCTATAATAGGCGTACACAGCTATTATGTTTAGTGTCTATTTGGAAGTACCACTCCACCGCTATGGTTAAAATATTGGAACAACACATAGCTACACCAGCCACAGTCTCCACAGCACCATTGTGCAAAAGTGTTTGGACACCTTGAAGCAGGAGAGATGTGTCTGTAAGCACTAATGTAGTGTCTAAAAGTAGATTGGGAGCGAGAGCTTTCAGCTATCAAGCTCCTCTTCTGTGGAATAAACTACCACTCTGTGTTCGGGAGGCAGACACGATCAACACCTTTAAGAGTAGACTTAAGACTTTCCTTTTTGATAAAGCTTATAGTTAGGGCTGGCTCAGGTCATCCCTTAGTTATGCTGCCATAGAACTAGACTGCTGGGGGACTCACATACTCTCTCGTTCTCTCTCTCTCCTTATCTATCCATCTATCTAATCCATCTATCTATCATGTTACTAATTAAACTTCTTCCCCGGAGTTTCTGTGCTCTCTCGTCCAGCAGGTTCTTGTGGACTGTGTCTGCTGCTGTGGTCCTGCGTGGCGTCTTTCTTTGTGTGTTGTCACCGTTATCATTGTTACCATATCCCCATTACAGTTTATAGTTAGTTAATGATTTGCTACTGTGCATCTGTATCTTTACCACTAGTTTCACTGTTACTGTAATATTTCATTCATTGTCATTATTCTCATTTTATCATTGTCATTGTTTATCACTATAATTCATCGTGAGTGTACAATATGTGTGTGTTGATTGTTCTGTACATGTGACATCATTGCACGTCTGTCCGTCCTGGGAGAGGGATCCCTCCTCTGTGGCTCTTCCTGAGGTTTCTTCCACCTTTTTCCCTGTTAAAAGGTTTTTTGGTGGGCAAGTTTTTCCTCACTTGAATCGAGGGTCTAAGGACAGAGGGTGTCACTCCCTGTACTGATTGTAAAGCCCTCTGAGACAAATGTATTTTGTGATTCTGGGCTATATAAATAAAATTTGATTTGATTTAATGTGGGATCTTTCTGCAGAACTAAGTTCAGTGTCCAGAGTAAGTGAAGCAGCCTCCACACCACGCAATGCATCTCCTAACAAACAAGTAGGCCGAATGTTACTGCAAACGCTTTGCAACATGACCCCAGCGATGTTGGACAGTTTTTCCATGACTGCAGACTTGGTCTATCAACTAGTCTTCAAAACGTTCTGTAGTCGTTATCGCTGCTGACCTCTGACCCCGTCACATCCTCATACCCTTACATGCCCCTACTGTTCATGTGCATATCGCATCTTGCGAACATGTAGCACTACTTTCTGATGTGCACAACAAATGCTTCAAATGGATACAGGATACACATGGCAGCCATCACACAGACATGTAGGTAAAAGCAAGTATATCTCTGGTGTATTGCCATTACTTGCACACTACTGTACTGTTTTTGTATATTTCATCTCATTCTCTTCCATTTAAAATGTTAACCTGTAGCAGCTTTATCATTTCTTTTATTTTTAAGATTACTTAATTATGCATGTAATTTGACTGCTTACCAGTGTGTCCTGTGGCGTCTCCATGAGGGCTGTGTCTAGGCGGTGGGAGCAGTTCTGGGCGGGGCTAACAGGTGGAGGAGTTGGAGCTATAGAGGAGTTCTGAAGAGAGGACAACCTGAAGACCTGATCTGGATCCGGTTTCTCTCCTGGAACAGACACCGGCATCGGGCATGTGAATATTTGCATGCTGAGCCACTGGTTTTAGCCAGCAGATTTTACCTTATATCTTTCTCTCTCTTTGTGTGTGTGTGTGTGTGTGTGTGTGTGTGTGTGTGTTACCTATGTGACAGAGGTTCTGAAAAGGCGACCAGAGGAACGGGTTGAGAGTTAAACTTCTCTGGAAACACTCTGCACCTTTAGCAACACGATCTGTCTTACTGCTCAGGGACAGACAGGCAGGCAGACAGAAAGACAGAGAGACAGGCAGACAGGTCAGTACGTATTATATGATTAACACCATTAACAGACTGGGAAGAGCTGTGTTTTTTACCAGTAAATGTGTCCCAGTAATGACAGCGTGAAGGAGGCGGAGTCTCCAAACTCTGTGATGATGTCATCCTGACTCTTCTGTTTGTTTAGCACTCCACCAATCAGAACCTGTTCTCCTTCAGCCAGCCTGAGAGATAGACAGGTAGAAAAATGTTGAGTCCACAGCAGCAGTTTCATTTTATATAAGTCACATTTAAGACCATGAATATCAGTATCAGTGTTTCCTCAGTATGATTTCCACAGTGCTGCTGTCGTGATAAATGCATAACAAGTGCACTATCTCTGCATGTACTTCAAAAAACTGTAGCAAATGCCACAACAACACACTACATCTCAGTTGAAAATGATATCTAGGTGTGTATGTAGGTATGCAGCTGCAGCAAAACCAACATGCCTAACCTCGAATTTACCTCAAGAAAGCTCATTGTATTTTAACCACTATTCCACCAGGGGATATTTGACTGTTTTATGAAAGGTGCTTCCGTGTACACAGTGCATATACAACCCTGCACCTGTACTGGGAAGCAATAGCAGGCAATAGGGTGCTCTATTATATAGTGTACACTGCTTAAGACGCCTCGCCAAATAAAAAAAAAAAACAATCATGTTACCTTTGAAAAGTGGCCAATGTGTACACAAGCGTTATCCCATTCTGGTCCTCTGGACTGCACAAGCCATTTTAGGTTTGTGTGCAAATTTTTGCATTTTCCCCTTTATGAACAACTACTTCTGGTACTCTGGTATAAAAGCTCCACATAGTTTCTCGGTTTGATCAAACCGTAGAGTACTACAGATGCAGTATTTGCTTTGAGGATGTTGATAGAGAAGTACAGAGAAGGTCAGAGGGAGCTGGACTGTGTCTTTGTAGATCTGGGGAAAGCTTATGACAGGGTGCCCAGAGAGGAACTGTGGTATTGTATGAGGAAGTCTGGAGTGGCAGAGAAGTATGTTAAGAGCGGTGCAGGACATGTATAAGGGCTGTAAGACAGTGGTGAGGTGTGCTTTAGATGTGACAGAGAAGTTCAAGGTGGAGATGGGACTGCATTAGGGATCATCTCCGAGCCCCTTTTTGTTTACTATGGTGATGGAATGGCTGACAGATGAGGTTAGACAGGACTCTCCATGGACTATGATGTTTGCAGATGACATATAAAACAATACAATAATATAATATATTTTTCCATATGGGATAACTGTCTCTTCCTGCACTGTGGCCACATTGAAGAAAGCACCTTTCACAAAAAAGTCAAATGCCCACTGGTAGAATAGTGGTGAAAACACAGTGGCGGGTAGGTGTTTGCTAGAGCGCACCAAATGTAACATACGCTCCACTTACAATGCATACAATATGCCCGCATGATAGCAGTTTTAAGATTCCTGTGCCACTGCAGTGCTGCTGAACCCCCACCCCCCCAACATGTCTACTGTTATAACACTGTGTGTGTGTGTGTGTGTGTGTGTGTGTGTGTGTGCGCGTGTGTGTGCGCTCTTACTTGCTGAGTTCGACACAGCACTTGGCCAACAAGAATCGAACCTGTGGTGTGGAGCAGCTGTGAGCCTTCAGCAGCCGGTACGCCTTGTAGGGCTTCCCTGATCGGTAATAACATGTGGCCAACAGGTAGAGAGCCTCCTCTGACCTCACTGACAGACAGACAAAAAGGTCAACACGTGGCCAACAGGTAGATCATCCACTAACCTCACACACAGACAGGTAGACAGACAGGTGTTACCTTCAGCATACAGTCTCTCAGCGAGGAAAACAGCATCCAGATAGGCGTAGTGGTTCAGAGCCTGCCACACTGCAGCCTGATCACAGAGAGACAGACAGGTATTCATCATGTTGGTTGAGGTTATGGTTAGGTTAGCTAATTGGTGATTTAAGTACAATCAATGCTGAAAAAGATTTTTTTAGGCCTTTTTTTTACGATTGATTCGCATGAACCAAAAATACAATGAAATACCAACAGCAACGCCTATACTCCTACACTGCTAGCCATTAGAGAATGCAAGTTTATGGTACTTCCACATTGGCTTCATATTCGGACCCTCAGATTTCCGCTTGATTTTCTCAGATCTGCAGGATTCAATGAGGCAACCTCCTGGAAGTGATCAGTTGTAATCTAACATGCAGTGTGTGTAGAGATGAGGTTCACAGTAACACCAGCACATAGTCATAGCCATTACCCTTCCACAGTCCTGGATGCTGTTTACTATCTGTAAACTGTAAAATCTTTAACAAAAGCTTTCTGCTTTAGTGTCATAAACGTTTAAAAACGTCACTCAACTCTTCTTCCACATAATATAGACCGACTGGTATTTTATTTCTCAATGTCTCCCACATTTAGAGCTCTTAAACTTTAAACTTATGTAGCAGATTTATACATTATACTCAAGTGCACTTATGTCTGACTCAGTCCCATAATGAAGGATGAGTAGAATTCACTTCAGTTTTTGGCCAAATTAAAAAATACATTTTGTAGATTAAATATTATCTGTGAATACCAATTAATCAATTATCCCTTTTTAGTTCATTTTTTTCATTAGTGTTTAGTTTTTTTTATTAATTGTTTTTACAATTTGATATATTTTAACAGAATCACATCCCACATGTAACCTTAATCTTTTGCACCATTACAAATTTAAAATATGACATATCAAAACAATAGAAAGTAGGCTATGATAATAATAGCTACAGACCAGCAAAGTTAAACAGACTCTCCCAAAGCAGAATCTTGTTGCTGTGCCTGACAATATCTGTTGACTATGACTATATTTGTAAGATGAAACACAGCCACTGCAATCAGATTAGAGGGCAGAAAACCTCACCTGTGAGCTCTGATCTGTCCACCTAGTTACTGTAGTTTATATACAGCAGGTAAGTAATCGACAGGTAACCAGTGTAAGTAACGTGAACAAAGCTAGTGTTCAGTTTGTTATTTATGATTAAAGACTAATCACGTTCTTTATGTGGCGCCAGATTAACTACACGTGAATACAACACTGTTATTTTAGGATGCAGATACTGTGAGAAACCTGTCACAGGTATACCTGTGATATGAGGTATACTGGCTGTAAACAAAGACTTTATTCTGTCACGGCAGCAAACCAGCTGTTAGCTCATGTTGTTACCCGGCAGCTAGCTGCTGGTCAGCGTGAGCTAAGAGGCTAGCCAGCTGTTGTCTAACCTTAGCCTGACTGCTGCAACTGGTCTGGAGTCAGACTTTAATTACAAACTAAACCAGTGAATGTTTATTTATGAACTTAAGAGCAGCATTTCTGCTGACTAAAGTCGGTCAGCTAAAGGTTAGCCACCGCGTTAGCTGTTAGCACTTCAGCATTAGCAACGCCAATAATATGAAAGTCTATTTGAAATCTACCATTTTGATGTCGCATTGCTAATCAGCAGCAACACACGGCTCTTTAATAGATATTTAAACAATCGATACTGATCAATGATCAATTCGGCTCACATGAACTCAACCAGACTCAGTTTGTTTCAGTAGAAATAAACTTTAATTATGTTCGTACTGCCGACCTGCGCGGCGCGTTGTGCATACATGCTACATGTATGTTGGGTTGTCTCTAAAGCGAAATATATTAATTATTTATGATAGTTGTATGTGTTGTTTCTATACTACACACTATATATAAGCGGAATCTAACAAGTGATAAAGGGAGCTGCACCATAGTGTTTTTACTTCAACCAACACCAACCTTAAAGTGACGGGTTTTAATCGGAGTCTGGCGTGACCTCTCTGAACCAAAACCCAGCTGACATTAGCTGACGAGCTAACATCGTCTTAAAGTCTTGAACCATCCCGGCTCCTGAAGGGACTGGTCTCAATGTAATAACCGGGTTTTAATACTAATAACACCGATAAAACGTTCCGTGTTGCTAGCGGCGGACTGCAGGCCTGCGGCGGGGGTAACGCTCTCACACTGGGGGATGGAGGAGCCACTGAGGTCGGGAAGGAGAGGGAAGCACGGGCTTCATAAATACTCCGCTCCCCGCTCATGACAACGAGCTAAAAATGCAATTTTACCTGGACAGGTTCCTGCAGCACCGTCATTCCGCTCAGAGACTCCGTCTATCAGATTCTGTCGTCTGTTTGCCTCTTTCTTTACTTCAGTCTCCAGGAGGAGCTGCAGCCGAAGATTTGAACACACCGACCGTTACCAGCCGAACTCCACCGAAGAGTTCCGAGACGTGAGGCCGGAGCGGAACTGAACGACTGTTCGACGGGAAAAGCCGAACCGCTGCTGGCGAGATGAAAACCTTCCGCCGCCTGGTGGTCCCAGAGACAACTGTCTGTTTTCTCTGTGTACATATATATATATATATATATATAAATGCTGTTTGTGTACCTGCTGCAGGTGAGTGTCACAGTTATAAATCATCACACAAAGACGCTGCTGAATGCAACACAGAACAGTTTATTGGCTGACAAAAGGCAGTATGACATCACTGCCTGTACATAGCTCATATTTATCTTTGATGACATCAGAAGACCTTCCTACCTAAAGCTAACAAGCAGAGAGAAAACATGGAGGAGGTTGTACACAACACATATGATGACGTCATCGAGAGGCAGGGCTAAAGTGCATACATGGTGACGTCACCAGAGAGGCGGGGCTACAGCGTGCAGTTTGCTTCTGGAGAGAGTCGACATTTAGCCACTGTCAGGTAGGTCTCCACCTGTAACAACAGATATCATAATTAATCGTAATCAAACTTCTTCCCCGGAGTTTCTGTGCTCTCTCGTCCAGCAGGTTCTTGTGGACTGTGTCTGTTGCTGTGGTCCTGCGTAGCGTCTACTGCATGTGTTGTCACCGTCATCATTGTTACCATATCTCCAGATTATAGTTAGTTAATGATTTGCTGCTGTGCATCTGTATCTCTATCACAGGTTCCACTGTTACTGTAATAATTCATCATTCATTGTAACCTATTCTTATTATCCATTGTAATCCTTTATAATTCATTGTGATTGTACAATATGTGTGTGTTGACTGTTCTGTACATGTGACATCATTGCACGTCTGTCCGTCCTGGGAGAGGGATCCCTCCTCTGTGGCTCTTCCTGAGGTTTCTTCCACCTTTTTCCCTGTTAAAAGGTTTTTTGGTGGGCAAGTTTTTCCTAACCCGAATCGAGGGTCTAAGGACAGAGGGTGTCACTCCCTGTACAGATTGTAAAGCCCTCTGAGACAAATGTATTTTGTGATTTTGGGCTATATAAATAAAATTTGATTTGATGTGATCATCATTGACATCATCAGTCCCCCCAAACCCCTCACCCCCCTCACCTTGTGCATGTCCTTCTTGAAGCAGGCCAGCAGCTCGTAGCTCCGTCTCAGCGAGTCGTCAGCTCCCAGACTTTGGTAATAGTTTCCGTATGGAGCGAGCTGAAGGGCGGAGCTGTCAGCAAACATCTCTGCTCCGTCCTGATTGGCCTGCAAGACCAGGTGGATAGTCAGATCTGCTTCACTATGAGCAAAACGTTTTTTAGTGGTTAAACTGACAGCAGATTTTACCTTCTATCTTTTCTCTCTTTGTGTGTGTGTGTGTATGTGTGTGTGTGTGTTCACCCTGATCAGCAGGAGGATTCCTGTCCTCAGTTCAGAAAGTTTTGGTGAAATCTGGTTCCTTGGAGCAGAACCTCCAGACAGAGAACGGCTGGGGATATCCCAAGACTCCACCAATCGATATGAGATAGAAAGCAGCTTCAGAACCTAGAACCAATCAATCGATGAGTATAGTGTATAGTACAGTGTAGTGTAGCTTGTAGTACTGTGTTCTGTGTATACTGACGGAGCTGCGTTGTGTCTCATGCTTGTCAATCGGGCTGATGATGTAATCAGAATTGCAGAAATCCTGCAGGAAAATTTTGTTGAGTTGACGCTGCTCCTCTGTCTGCAGAGAACTCTCCTAACATGAGAACGCAAGAACACAAGAATTAGAACAGACATGTGACTGATGATGTTTCAAGGCAACACAGACTGATGAACCTAGAACTCTTTGCAGGCCTCAAGTTTCTCATTTCCGCTCTTTGTGTCTTTTTGTCCTTGCAACCCTACATAGACTTTCATTCTTCATTAATTGAGGAAAATAAGAACAACCCATGGTTTCTCTTCAGCAATGTAGCCAGGCTAACAGAGAACCACAGCTCTATTGAGTCATCTATTCCTTTAAACCTAACTAGTAATGACTTCATGAGCTTCTTTAATAATAAAATTATAAATATCAGAGACAAAATTCATCACCTTTTGCCCTCAACAGGCACTCATCTGATTTCTGATACAGAAAGTTTGAAAATAGCTATAAAACCTGATATATATTTAGACTGCTTTTTTCCCATCGACCTTCAACAAATAACTACAATAATTTCTTCACCTAAGACGTCAACCTGTCTCTTAGACCCCATCCCAACCAGGCTGCTTAAGGATGTGTTACCTCTAGTTAGCCCTTCCTTGTTGGATATGATTAATCTGTCTTTATTATCAGGATATGTGCCACAGTCTTTTAAAATAGCTGTGATTAAGCCTCTTCTTAAAAAACCAACTCTAGATCAAGAGGTTTTAGCCAACTACAGGCTGATATCAAACCTTTCAGTTTCAGTCAGGATTTAGAGTAAATCATAGCACAGAGACCGCACTAGTCAAAGTTACAAACAACCTCCAAATGGCATCGGACAAAGAACTCATCTCTGTACTTGTCCTATTAGATTTTAGCATTACCATTGACCATCAGATTCTTTTACAGAGACTGGAATATCAAATTGGCATTAAAGGAACCGCCCTAGGCTGGTTTAAGTCATATTGCTTCCTCTAGGGAACAGTATTAAAGAATCACTCCATTAACTTTCACTGTTATGCCGACGACACCCAATTATAATTATCGATCAAGCCTGATGAAACCAATCACTTAACTAAACTTCAAGCATGCATTAAGGATATAAAAAATTGGATGACCCACAATTTTCTGATGCTAAATTCAGATAAAACTGAAGTTCTCGTAATTGGACCCAAACACCTCAGAAAATATCTTTCCAGAAATTTAGTTGGCTTAGAAGGGATCACCGTAAAGAATCTTGGAGTTGTCTTTGATAGGATTTGTCCTTTAATGACCATATAAAACAACTTTCCAGGACTGCATTCTTCCACTTACGTAACATTGCCAAAATCAGACGCATCATTTCTCAAGCGGATGCAGAAAAACTAGTCCATGCATTTGTTACTTCTAGGCTGGACTATTGTAACTCTTTGTTATCAGGCTGCTCTAATAAGTCTCTTAAGAGTTTGCAGCTGATTCAGAACGCTGCTGCACGTGTTCTGACAGGAACCAAGATCAGAGATCACATCTC
Organism: Pampus argenteus; assembly: GCA_036937835.1. Classification (NCBI taxonomy): domain Eukaryota; kingdom Metazoa; phylum Chordata; class Actinopteri; order Scombriformes; family Stromateidae; genus Pampus; species Pampus argenteus. The sequence goes on from CM072878.1 coordinate 20,725,609, forward strand.
TCCCATTTTGGCTTCCTTGCACTGGCTACCCGTTAAATCTAGAATAGAATTTAAAATTCTTCTACTAACTTACAAAGCTCTTCATGGTCAGGCACCATCATATCTAAAAGAGCTCATAGTACCTTACTAACCCACTAGATCACTGCACTCCCTTGTGGTTCCTATAGTGTCTAAAAGTAGATTGGGAGCCAGAGCTTTCAGTTATCAAGCTCCTTTTCTGTGGAATAAACTACCACTCTGTGTTCGGGAGGCAGACACGCTCAACACCTTTAAGAGTAGACTTAACTACTGCATATGTTATCACCGTCATCATACCATATCTCCATTACAGTTTATAGTTAGTTGATGATTTGCTGCTGCTGTGCATCTGTGTCTCTCTATCACAGGTTCCACTGTTACAATTATCATTCATTGTAACCAATTCGCATTTTAACATTCATGTAATTCATTGTGATTGTACAATGTGTGTGTGTTTTGTTGTATATGTGACATAATTGCACGTCTGTCCGTCCTGGGAGAGGGATCCCTCCTCTGTGGCTCTTCCTGAGGTTTCTTCCACCTTTTTCCCTGTTAAAAGGTTTTTTGGTGGGCAAGTTTTTCCTCACTAATCGAGGGTCTAAGGACAGAGGGTGTCACTCCCTGTACAGATTGTAAAGCCCTCTGAGACAAATGTATTTTGTGATTTTGGGCTATATAAATAAAATTTGATTTGATTTGATTTGATATACTTACAAAGTCGGAGAAGAGTCTCTGGGCGAGCAGGTGGAGGTGTTGAACTCTGCTGACAGCGATGGAGAACAGACGCTGACTGTCTGTGATTGACTGAGAGGAAACACCCAGAGACAGGATTGACAGCAAGAGAATGACTGACACAGAGCAAGAGAGAGGCAGGTGAGACAGGAGAGGCAGGAGAGAGAAAGGTGAGATAGTTTAACATTTACCAAATCTACATTTTGTCATCATTTAAGAATGTAAAATCGTAACCAGGAAAGAGAAAGTGTGAGATGTGAAATCAGCTATTTTAACCATGTAAGTGTAGCACAGTCAGTCTCAGGTACACAGAGCGTATCATCATATGGTAGCTAAACAAGACATAAGAAACAATAATTAAGACTGCTGATACGTCAACAGAGGCTTCTGACCTGGCCAAAAATAAGCTGGTGCTGGTAACTGAGAGGCTGGCGGTGAAAGATTAGGTGTTATGAGATGTGTGATGCACAAAAAGTGGAGACTCAACTAAAGTTTGAATTAAGTTTCAGAGTGTAAGTATAAATGAGTATGAAGAAGAACTGAAAAGGGTCTGAGATGAAAACTGCATAATATTCTCAAAAGTATATGTGGTTAACACATAAATGAAATTAAAGAGTATAAAATAAATCAAGTCCACTACTCATGTCTTACCTCTGTCCATGGCTGAGTTCTGTTTAATCTGATCTGATCTGAGTTCTTCAGTGTGTTCTGATGTTTTCTTCTCAGTTTGTGGTTTTATAGCAGAAAATGAGATGATTAAATTCATTGACAGAAACATGAACCGGTGTGTTTTCACACTGTTTTGACACTGACCTCTACATAACATGAATACCATAATAATTTATTTAGATTACATAGAACAGTTCAACGTAGGCATGTATACAGTCTAAAAAGTCATACACACAACAGTAAACTCCTGTACACACTGGTAACTGAGTTTAACGTACTGCTAAAAGTGTTTAATGATGTCCTGAAACACAGATACTGACTTTACAAGATGTTCAGAAGGAAGAGCCTTCAGTCACATCTCAAACAGAGAGCACACATGAAGCCGGCCTCAATAGCAACAAATTTTTCATTTATCCCTGAATAAAACAACACAATCAACATATAATCATATTTAGATGTTATGATCAAATAGAAAAAAAAACAAAGAAGAAAAAATATCCAAATACAATAAAAAGGGTTTTAAGAAGAAATTTAACAATTTAATTTAGATTCTGCCTGATTTTTTCAGACAGCTGAAGATCAGGTGAAGATCTATGAAAAATATAAATCCCAAATACACTGGGAGACAGTGTAAGGAGGTTTGTAGCACGTTTGTTTACTGTCTTCACTGTGTTTTTGTATTGATTTTTCGACATTTTTGCAGTCACTACACTCTACAGTGTGCTTTAATTAAAGTCGATAGTCTGTCATTTCTGTAGATTGTCACGTTGCTGCTTTTAGAAAGAGAACATTTCAGTTTCTGTCCTGAATTTATTCACAGCGGTCACTGATCTGAGGTCAGGTACTCGCTTACATCACACAGGAAGTTGAATACATTCAACACTCCATGACATCGATACAACCAGAGAGAGACCAACACGTATACATGTTAATAAGGAGGCATGATAACAACTTATTAACAAACTATTATAACCCTATTTACACTATAAATTAATTACAAATATACAAATATATTAACAAACAGCTTGTTAAATAAACACTTAACTGCTAGTTAAGAAATTGCGTGTTAATAAAAATCCATTTAAATAACTGATAATTAACAAATAGCTCAGTAACAAACCGATTGTTAAGTATCAACTGTTAACAAACAGCTTATTAATAAAGAGTTTGTTAACAAACAGAATAGGTTTATATGAGACCTGCAGACTTCTCACAGGCTCATGCTCGGGTAGCATATATGTTCTCTAGGTAAACATGTCCGAGTTAACACATGAGGGTATGATCTCATGTCACAACTTGCATGTTGCATGTTGCATGCTCAAAGCTGATGCTACACTCTCATTACAAACCCTCACACAGACATTTATCCTCTGTCACATCTTTCACTTATTCGTTAACAAGGTCTTTGTGCCTTAACAAGATAAATGTGTCGTTGCTGAGTGTTTGTCATTATGACACATTTTGTATATTAACAGTGTGCGATGCATCAATCTGACCTTCCTGTTGACACAGTTTTTCTCAGTTTGAATACTCATAGCGGTGTGATAGTAGATACAAACTCATTCATGTTAATAAACCCTAATCATGTCATCTCCCTGGCAACAGTGACATGTGGCTCTGATGAAACAGTCCACCTGTGCAGGTGACAGAACACAGTGTCAGAATTACAATAGGTCCTGAGCCGGTGTCACACACCGTGAGGGACCTATTGTAATTCGAAATGAGAAAGCACAAAAACTCTGGGGAAGAAGTCAAGTTAGTAACATGCATTAATGGAACAGAAATGCATACAGATGGGGAGGGAGAAGAGGAGAGAGGAGCTCAGTGCATGATGGGAAGTCCCCTGGCAGTCCAGGCCTATAACAGCATCACTAGGGGCTGGTCCAAGGCAGGCCTGAGCCAGCCCTAACTATAACCTTTATCAAAAAGGAAAGTTTTAAGCCTCCTCTTAAACATAGAGAGGCTGTCTGCCCCCCTGACTAAACCTGGAAGATGATTCACCAGGAGAGTAGCCTGATAGATGAAGGCTTTGTCTTCCATTGGACTCCTGGAGACTCTGGGAACCACAAGTAAACCTTCATTCTGGGAGCACAGTGTTGAGTAATTGGGTACTATGAACTCTTTAAGATATAATGGTGTCTGACCATAAAGCTGAATCTAATATAGTTTCAATATAAACTGAACATTGGACACTTCATGAATGTAGGATATATTGTAGGTCTGTTGAATAAGTCTGCATTAGTTTTGGTTATTATATATGTGTATTTATATACAACTTATAACCAGCACTGCATGACAACCATAATAGTAGCTGAGAGGTATCTGGCACCAGTGAAGGTGAGGTATGTTCTGCAGTTCACTACACAAGGTTCTGCAAAGGTTCCCAGATAGTCCAGTGTTTTATAGGTTAGTGGTTGCCTCCTGTTTATTCTATGTGTGATGGTGATATTAACTTTATAGTATTTATTTATATAGGTTTGTTATTAGTATTAGCTGTTGATGCCTGCAGGCTGAGACATTAATGCATTTGATAATTATGAAGCTGCTCTTAACTACATAAAACATTTAAGACATTTAAACACTTGGTTGTTATCTTTTATTCTGATAACTTATTGTCATCTAAATGAGGCCATAGAAATCCTTTATAACATCCTCTGTCGCCTCTAAAACTTATATTATCTCTTTCTAGAGAAAATTGAGAGTTAAATCAGACTTAGGTGCACAGGTATACAGGTTTGAAGGTTTAATAGGTATACAAGTGTACAGGTGTATATGGAACTTGAATAAGAAAAGCATTTTCAGGACATTTTAATCCAAACTTTAATTACTTTGCTTCCAGGTCACAAATCAACAGGCATCCATTAATCAGATGAAGTGATTGTTTTTAGCAACAACAAGCCACAGCTCACGGTATTCCTTCTGATGAAAATACAATAACTATCTGATAAATATACAAAAATACATGAAACGAGACAATAAAGAAATTAAGAAAAACAATCATCAAAGAAAGAAAAAAGAGCTGTGAAAAGAATCAATGATTAATTTCCATTAATTAAACACTTTTGCAGTTGATTCTGTGACATTTTATCCACAAAATAGAAATATTTTCTTTTATGTGTTACTTTATTAACTAGTTTTTAGCTTTAGTCACTGCAATTTATTTATTACAGGCTACAACTTTATTTCATGTTTACGTCACAGTAACAGCTTGTTTTTATTGAAGACTGAACCTGAGATGGATCTGTCTATTTAAAGAAACACACACAAAATGTCGACAAAAAAGTAAGTGTGATCTAGTTCCGATTAGCTCTTAATTAGTCCAGTCTAAACTCTTATTGGCTGGCTCAATGTGTTATCAGTTACATATACAGTTTTTCTGTTTTAGTGTCACATAAAGTGCTCACCTCCACATGGGCAGTGATCAGTAAATCACAAATTTAAACAAGTAAGAAACTGTGACTGATAGATTTCTCTAAAGATGACAAATATTAGCAAGCTTAGCAATATTAGCAAGTTAAATCAAATTGTAACTGATGAAGACCAGTGGGAAAAACACAAAGACAAAAGTGGTTATAAAACAAGTATTTTATTTTACCTCACTTTTCAAAGTTAGTTTGAGTGTTTTCATGTTCTAAAAATCAAACATTATTTAAACCCAGTCAATTAGTTTATCTGTTCAGATGCCGCATTCTCACTGATCTGGTTATTATCTTTTTTATTAGTTTGCTGGAAAACAAACAAGAACAGAAAACACAAAGTCTGGTTTGTTTGATTGTCTGTGTTATTAATAACCTGCATTAGTAGTTAAATCAAGTAAATATCAAATCCAGTCTTTCAGGAGGCATCCACGAAGACTGAGCTAAAGATTAAAACACAAAAAACCTCAGCACAAACACAACATAAATTTTTCATATGCAAAGCGAGAAGAAGACTCCTGCATGGACCAATGGTTTGAGGAAACCTGCAGCAGATTTTCAGACTCATAGATGTGCAAGATCTGCAGCATTTATTCATGGAGATGACGATCTAGCTGAAAGAGTTTTGTCTGCTGCTCGTCCGGCTGGAAACCATCCACAGGCTAGTTTCTCAGTGCAGAGGAAGAAGAAGAGTAAATGGAAGAGGAAGAGGAAGCAACCACAGACTGGAACATAAACATCAGTAAAGAGCTGCAATCAGACAACAGACTCCCTCACGTTCTCATCTCGCAGGAAGTCAGGCGCATTGCGTGGAGGAGCAGCATGGAGGAGAAACTCACTCTGAAGCTCTACCCTTGCAGGAGAAGCCGGATCCTCACCTGAAACAGCACCCACAGCCTCATTCGCCATTCTCGCCTTGTCTCCATACAGTTGACTGATTCGCTTACAGAGAAGCCCTTCCGTTTCCGGGGCCAACTCCTCGTCTCGTCTTCCATCCATCTTCTCTCTGTATTTATAGGACGCAAGTTTGACTGTCCGCTGCAGCAGGTGTTTCCTGTATGCTCTCTGGATTACTGTCGCCGCCACCTCTTCCTGTTTTCTCCGCAAGGTGCTGCTGATTGGTTCATAGGACACCTGCAGGTAACAATAATAATTGTAATTGTAATTACACTTTATTGTCCAATCAAGGCAGAAAAATTGTCTCTCCTGGAAAATGCAGAGTCAATATCACATTAATAAATTAATTAATAATATCATAGTATATAGTGCATTCAAGCCCACAATGTATGGCCTACAGTCCCATATTTCAGTTAGGGTTACTGTAGTTTGTTGACCACGTTTGCCATAAACGATCCCTTGTCGATCTTGTTCTTTGCCAGTAGTATTCTGTAATAGTAAATGGACTGCACCTATATAGCGCCACTCAAAGCACTTTATAATACATGTCAACATTCTTCCATTCACAGACACATTCATAGACAGTGGCTGCCATGCAAGGTGCCCACCTACTCATCAGGGGGAGTCTAACATTCACTCACACACTCTTGCCCAAGAACACTTCGACATGTGGACTGGAGGAGCTGGAAATCTAACTGCCGATCTTCCGATTAGCCATAAGGGGATGTGTTCTGTCATTGATCATTAACAGGGATTTCCTGTCATCTAATGGCTTTTGTTGGCGCCCTACTATCTTTCCTGCTGTCTTAACGATCCTGGTCAGCTTGTTTCTATTTACTGTCAAGTCCCCATGCCAAACAGAGATATTAAAAACCAAAAGTCTCTAGCCGGCTGACATACACTTACAGATATTAGGCTCTTGAATTAACCAATGTGTTCTCTGTGAGATGCCTCAGTTAAAACATTTTAACTGAAAAATTAAAAAAATGTTTGTAAATCTATTTTCATATAGGGTTAGTTAATTATTAAAAACTATTAAATCTTATTTATTTATTCATTGTGAGCATTCACTGTGGGTTTACTCATACAATAATGCAGAGACACTGACATTTATATGAAGTCAACCTTCTACCAAATGCATGAATGTCTGAAATTCTTTGTTTGAATTTGACATTTTTACATTTTGTTTGTGTTTTCTTCATTTGTGGTTTCATTTCAATGAAAATCATGATTTCAATACAAATGTCTCATAAAGCAAAAATAATTACAAAACATGTAAGACCATAGTAAAAAACACCAATTAAAAAAGCTAGTAGTAGTATCATTGGTGTTCCACTGGGCAAAAAATATAACACATAAAAATAGAAATAAACTGTAACTGTAATAGAAGAAAGAAGAAAATAATAATTTAAAACCTTGGAGGGGTTGTTGGCCATGAACTTTTCCTCCATGCTGGCTTTAAGAGTGTCCATCCCTCCTGAATCACCTAGCACCTGCACACATATAAAATTATGTATATCATAACATAAAATAACACAACACAACACATTGTAACATGACACCTAACCCTAACCTGTGCAGTGAGAGCCAGAAGAATATCCAGACAGTGGATCTTGTCTCCAGGAACCAGAGGCAGATCCATGTGGATCAGTTTGATGGTATTTGGTTTGGGAATCCTCAAAGGATCCTGCAGAGTGTCGCAGAAATCTGACAGTTCACTGTGGAACACAGGAGAGTCCATTAGTTTAGAGTTAGTATTATATGATTTATTTATTAGTCAGATCATGTTCAATAAAGACTCAGATTAAAGTTCTATTTCCACAGGACTAGTATTACCTGAGATCTCCTGTGATTTAGAAACTATCCCCCACATCTGTGTTTAAATGTGGCACATTCACACTGGATAAGCAAAGTCTCTATTTTACTCGAATTTACTGAATGATTGAAAATGTTAATATTCTGTGCGCCAATTTGCACACAACTAATAGCATCACATGACCTGTGTGTTTGGTGAAATATAGTAGGTAACAGGTAACAGACATGGCAGATTTGCACAGGATTAAGATCACAGACAACCTCCAATTATTACAAATTTCTAAATGAGATCTCCAGGTCATATTAGTCCTGTACAAATAGGATTAAAGTTCATGAATAGTAATAACTAGTTCTAGTGCGGGTGTGATTCACCTATACTGTATGAACTGTGATGCGTCAGGGTCGAATTTCTCCCAGGTTTCATAAAACATCTCAAAGTCGTCCTCACACAGGGGGTCACTGCTCTCCTCTGTGGCCACATTGAAGTTCTCCAGGATGATGGCAATGTACATGTTGACCACCACCAGGAAGGACATGATGATGTAGGTGGTGAAGAAGACAATGCCCACGGCCGGGCTGCCGCAGTCTCCTCTGACCGATGTACCAGGGTTTTCAACATCAGGGTCGCAGTCTGGAGGCGCGTTCATGATGGGGATAAGCAGACCGTCCCATCCCGCTGATGTGGTGATCATAAACATACAGATCATGCTGTTCCCAAATGTCTCAAAGTTAAACATATCATCTATCATGGCCTCCTTTCTCACGTAGGCAAAGTTCGACATGCCGAATATGGAAAAGATGAACATGATGAGGAAGAGAAGAAGGCCAATGTTGAAGAGGGCAGGAAGTGACATCATCAGGGCAAAGAGCAGGGTCCGGATCCCCTTGGCCCCACGAATGAGACGAAGGACCCGACCGATACGAGCCAATCGGATCACACGGAAGAGCGTGGGTGAGACGAAATACTTCTCTATGATGTCAGCGAGGAGGAGGCCTGATGGAGGAGGAGAAGACATTTCAAACACTTTCTTCTTCTATTGGGTTTAAAGTAAATTAACATTCACTTTAATTCTTTTTTGAACATTTAATAAAAAAAGGCATTTTAAATAAATGACGTAACGATGATGTCACCAGATGAGATGATGACATCATTAGAAGATGATTGACCAACTCACCTGTGATGGACAGAATGACCACCACAAAGTCAAAAATGTTCCAGCCGACAGCAAAGTAGTGCTGCCGGAGAGCAATGATCTTCAGTGTGCACTCTGTGGTGAAGAAGATGATGAAGACGATGTTGACCCAGTACAGGATAAATTCTTTCTCCTCGCTCTGTTCGTCCGTCTCCACCATCATGGTCACCATATTGAGGCAGATTAACACCATAATGAAGATGTCAAAAAACTGTTTGGTCACCAGGTCAAAGACCAGAGCCTGGAACTTATTCTGGTGAGACAGAAAGAGAAAAACCTGAAGACATTTAAATTGTTAAGCCCTGAGCGATTTACACCTTCGGTTTCAGGAAGTGACCTTACTGGGACTGACCTCAGGTCGTGGAACAGGTTTCTGAGGTTTTTTGGAGCCCAGTTTTTTCATGGCGTTGTAATATTTCTTCTGCTCCTCTGTCATGAAAATATCTGTGCCTCCCAAGTAAAGACAAAAAAAAAAAAAGAATTAACTGACCAAGACACATAAAGAGCCACAAAACTATTAAACTGGCTGGCTGCCTGCCTGCCTATCTGTGTGTCTGCCTGTTTCTCCCCCTGCCTGACTGTCTCTTTGTCTATTTGTCTGTCTCTTTCTCTGTCTGTCTGTGTGCCTGATTATAAAACATATCTTGGCTTTCTGTTGATTGAAGTTGTCGATGATGACTCCAATGAAGAGATTGAGGGTGAAGAAGGAGCCAAAGATGATGAAGCAGACAAAGTACAGGTACATGTACATGTTGTCCTCATACACCGGCTGGGACTCCACCTGCACACACATGCACACACACACACACAGTATGGTAACCATTGTAAGCATTATTAGTAGCATGTAACAGTTGATGCACTGACCTCTCTGGAGTCCACAGCTGCGTACATGATGTCCATCCATCCTTTAAATGTTGCCTGACAGAAATAAAACTTCAATTAATTTGCATTCTCATACTTATACTCATATTTAAACTCTGATGATGGTTTGCAATGTGATTAACATGAAATCATTTGTGCTGCTTGGTTCAAATAACAGACGCTCATACTTGTGTGTTAAAGATTCTCCATCTTCAAACTTCAAGTACAACTATCTTTATATTAAGTTTCAGTGGAAATCCTAAAACTACCAAATATCTGATATAAATGATTTTAGATGTCTCATTCTGTTCAGATGGCATGGACATAACTAAACCTGTAAGAATGACAAATGTGTACAAACTATAAACAATTTGACTGAAGTCACATGTTCACACTGACCACTTGCAGCAGCGACAGGTAGCCCATCCCCACGTTGTCATAGTTAACCTTTGTGTTCTTCCAGCGGACTTCAGTGTTTGCCTGAATCAGAGCAAAACACTCGGTTTTGTTGTTGACCTTTTCGTGCTCAAAAACCTCCCCTGCCGTCTCATTATAACAATAATAAAACTTTCCTGCAAACAGATTCACACCCATGATGCTGAAGATCAACCAGAAGATCAGACACACTAGCAGCACGTTAAAGATAGACGGGATCGCTCCAACTAGTGCGTTCACCACCACCTGACCACAGAGAGAGAGAGAGAGAGAGAGAGAGAGAGAGAGAGAGAGGGAGAGAGAAAGAGGTGAGCACACTAGACCTACCACCTAAAGACATGTAGGGACAGAGACATTTTACTAAACCTACCACCTGGACAAAGAGACTGACAGGAGGAGAGAGAGACAGGTCAGTACACTAAACTTACTACCTGGAGAAACAGAGAGAAACGAGAAGGTCAATTCACAGAGAGATAGACAGACAGGCAGGTCAACAGTCATAGAGAGAGAGACAGGCAGGACTACAGTTATAAAGAGAGACAGGCAGGTCAACAGTCAGAGAGATAGACAGACAGGGAGTCAAATAGAGTCAAAGGAGTTAAGTTGTAAGCAACTAGACTTTTTTGTTTGAGCTCGAAGACGTTTAACCAAAGGCTATCCAAAAGGCTTGGATGCCCTTTGGACGAAAGATGAAACGTCTTTAAGCTCAAAGAAAAAAGTCCAGTTGCTTACAACCTAACTCCTTTGACTACAATGACCTGGATGAGTGAGAATCTACACATACATCACTCAAATAGAGAGACAGGCAGGTCTGGTTGCCTCACCCTCATGCCCTCGAAGCGAGACAGGGCCCTCAGGGGCCTCAGAGCTCTCAGCGTCCTCAGAGACTTGATAGCTCCCAGCTCAGAGAATCCCAGCAAATTGGCTGTTAGAGACACCAGAGACACCTGCAGACAACACACCTGCTGATGTCATCACGTCGCAAATGGAGCCTGTTACTATAGTAATCTGCAGGTTATTGAACCTGACACCAGGTGTTGATGATGTATCAATACTTGTACCAATAACTGACTAACTTGACACTAATCATTGTTTATTATGTTCTTACATGTATGATGAGAAAGTCAGGCCAGCACCAGGTGTTAATAAATGTATCAATATATTACCAATAATCACTGTATTTGACATGTTCTTACATCTACAGTAAGGGAAGTTGAATCAGCACTAGGCATTAATGATGTACTAATACGTTACCAATAATCACTGTAATTGATCACATTCTTACATCTACAATGAGGAAGTCAAGCCAGCACCAGGCGTTGGTGAAGTAGGTCTTGAATCCGTAAGCAACCCACTTCAGAATCATCTCGACCACGAACACATAGGTGAACACCTGGTCAGCATACTCCAGCAGTGTCTTTATGACCTGACGCTGCTCCAGGTAGATGTCCTCAAATGCCTGTTCACATAGGACAGGTGAGTCAGAAACCTTCTGTGGCAGAAAGTTATATAAGTTGCCATATTTCCTCTAATAATGGGCAGATTCTTCATTTACCTCAACTGCATAGGATACCATGTCTTTATTGGAAGCAGGCTTATATTAGAGAATTTTTTTTTCCTGTCCTGTTTTTGGGGCTGGTCATTTTTGCAGACCTGTCTTTTAATTGGCTACTGTCTTTTATTTGATGCAATACGGTAAGTATACTTTTTCAACTACTGTACTCAGCATATTTTGAGGTACTCAAACCCTGCTTAAGCCAGTACATGTCCAGACCCATCTGAACTTTACTAGAGAGCATTTGGATGAGCCAGAAGAGGACTGGGAGAATGTCATATGGTCAGATGAAACCAACATAGAACTTTTTGGTAAAAACTCAACTTGTTGTGTTTGGAGGAAAAAGAATGCTGAGTTGCATTCAAAGAAAACCATTCCTACTGTGAAGCATGGGGGTGGAAACATCATGATTTGGGGCTGTTTTTCTGCAAATGAAGCAGGATGACTGATCTGTGTAAAGGAAAGAATGAATGGGGCCATGTATCGTGAGATTTTGAGTAAAAACCTCCTTCCATCAGCAAGGGCCTTTAAGGTGAAACGTGGCTGGGTCTTTCAGCATGACAATGATCCTAAACACAACGCCCGGTAACGAAGGAGCGGCTTCGTAAGAAGCATTTCAAGGTCCTGGAGTGGCCGAGCCAGTCTCCAGATCTCAACCCCATTGAAAATCTTTGGAGGGAGTTGAAAGTCTGTGTTGTCCAGCGAAAGCCCCAAAACATCACTGCTCTAGAGGAGATCTGCATGAAGGAATGCTCCAAAATACCAGCAACAGTGTGTGAAAACCTTATGAAGACGTACAGAAAACATTTGACCTCTGTCACTGTCAACAAAGGTACTTGTAATACTTGTTTTCCACCATAAATAAATTCTTTAAAAATCAGACAATGTGATTTTCTGGATTTTTTTTATCATTCTGTCTCTCATAGTTGAAGTGTACCTATGATGAAAATCACAGGCCTCGCTCATCTTTTTAGATGAGAGAACTTTCACAATTGGTGGCTGACTAAATACCTTTTTGCCTCACTGTAAAAAGAACAGCAGTTGTGATGTGTCATAGTAAGGAACCATATGGCAGACATCTTACCTGGGTCAAGTTTTAAATTTGCTGTAATTCAAACCAATGATGAAAGAGGCTTGTTCTCTTTATATTCCTTGTATTTGTATTTCCAAGTAATGACCATAAGACAACTGTGTCTGGATTGGATTATGATAATTTGTTTACATGATACAAGAAGAGAAGGTCACAATCATTTGATTTGTTAGTTTTTTGTTATTAATTCTTCTTGATGTATCCAAAACATGTCACAGTGGTTAAAAAATCACCTGTGTTGGTTGTAGTAGTAGAGTGTCCACCATATTTATAGTCCACTGTCAGCTATACCAGCCATGTTAGTAGTCCTGTGGTTAGTTTTTCAGTGATGTGCTGTCAAAGGTTAGTACTCATTGGTTAGTACTCACACTGCACAGAACCAGTCATATCTGACCTACTCAGTCACATGATCTGATCATTCCAGCAGCCAGGAGGGGTAATATTATAAAATACAGATATGTTCCGTTCTGACTGAGTTCAGGGTTAAAACAATATACATTCATAGTGTATAATAGTTATACAATTTAATAAATCAAATGTATAATAAATATAATAGTTTATAAAACATTCACCAGAGCCCCACTGCTCATCAGGATCATGAAGATGATGAAGGATTCAAAATAGTTGTGTTCAACAATGGAAAAACAGGTTCTCCTGAAGTTAGACCAAAACTTCCCCCTGCCCTGGGACGTGTCTATGTCCAGGGAAGGACAGCAACGGTAACACTCTGAAATCACACGCACACACACACACACACACACACACACACACACACAGAGCTCTTTATTGATCATTGATTGGCTCATGTTCTTAATAATTTAAAAGTCTTCCATGTCTGAAGTTTTTCCTTGATATTTGATTTCTGTGTGTGCGTGCGTGTGTGTGAGTGTGAGTGTGAGTGTGTGTGAGTATGTGTATGTGTGTGTGTGTGTGTGTGTGTGTGTGTGTGTGTGTGTATGCGTGTGTATGCGTGTATTTGTGTACTGTCACTGCAGCAGTCCACAGGTGTGTTTCCATCATCTTCATCATTTTCTTCCTCCTGAACCTCAGGGAGTTTCTGTATGGTACTGCAGACTGATGACTCATCATTCTAAAAAAAAACAGTAAACAGATTTCAGACAGAACTTTTTCCTACATTTTCACTTTTTGTGTTTGTGTACATCTTTGTGTTCGTCGTTATGTAAATGTTTGTGTTTGTTCATGTTTGTGTTTGTGTTTATGTTTGTGTATGTGAGTTCATGTTTGTGTTGATGTTTGTTTGTTTGTGTTGATGTTTGTGTTGATGTTTGTGTTGTCATGTTCATATCTGTGTTTGCATTTATGTCTGTGTTTGTGTTTATGATTTGTTCATGTTTGTATTTGTGTTCATGTATGTGCTTTTGTATGTGATTGTGTTTGTGCTTGTGTTCATGTTTTTGTTTGTTCGTATACACGTTTGTGTTCCTGTTTGTGTTTATGTTTTGCTCATGTTTGCATTTGTGTCATGTTTGTGTTCATGTTCATCTTTTTGTTTATGTTCATGTTTATGTTATGTTTGTGCTTGTGTATGTGGTTGTCTTTGTGCTTGTGATGATGTTTGTGTTGATGTTTGTGTTAATGTTTGTGTTGATGTTCATGTTTGTTCATATCTGTGTTTGCATTTATGTTTGTGTTTGTTTGTTTTCATGTTTGTGCTTGTGTATGTGGTTGTGTTTGTGTTCATGTTTGTGTTTGACTGACAGTTCAGCAGCACTGATACGAGATGCCATTTTCCTGCCATTTATGAAACCACAACATACCTTTGCACCATAACTTCAGACTTCACCAACTTCAGTTTTAGGTTAAATATTGTATAGAATAGAATAGAATAGAATAGAATAGAATAGAATAGAATAGAATAGAATTTACCTGGAAGTGATTTTCTTTTTCCTCTTCCTCTTCTTCCTCATCATCCTCATCTTCATTTTCAGGCATCTCAAAGTCAGGCTCAGCTTCAGCAATGGGGACCCTCAGGGAGGCAATGTTGTGATAGTTGCTGGTCAGGTTGCTGTGGTTACAGCAAAGGGCCTTGACCTCTGACCCCAGCTTGTCTGAGGTGACAAAGGTCAAAGCCAACAACTCCTTGCTATTGTCTTCATCACTGATGACTGCTAATGATGACATTTACAACCAAAAATACATTCAGTTATAATATCTGCAAAAGAAGAAACATAAAGAAACAATCATACGATCCTGGTCCTTTTGGAGGTCTGGTCCTACCAGTCTGATCTGGGTCAATGTGGTTTTTCTTTCCCAGCAGACTCCAGATGTGTTCCAGGACCAAGGACTTCATCCAAGCCACAGCCCTGTCAATCCGGTTTATGGCGATCTGCAGATTGTTTTCTCCTTCTTCTTCTGGAGCTGCCAGATTATCACCACTGAATGAACTGAGGAGCAGGGCCAGGAACAGATTCAGCACCTGAAACCAGGAAAACCTATTCTGAAATGAAGTCAGGAACAGGTTCAGGACCTTGACTTGTTTACAAATGTCAGGTTTGGTTCAGTACTGTAAAATGTGATTTGTTGTTTGTTGTTTGTTTGTTCTTGTTCCACCAAAGTTATCTTGATAAAATATAGCTTGATGTATAAACCCTAGCCTTTGTTTGCTGGATGCTGGATTTAGATGTTAATTTACTGAACCAGTTAGGTAGATGTTTGAAACTGTAAATCTATTCAGAAAAAAACTTATTTATATTTTCTTAATTTGCAAAGTCAGTTACAGCTGTAGTCAGGACAACAAAGATAACTCGGAAATCCTACTGTCATTGAATTGTATTGGTTTGCATTTTCTTTATTGTTATAAAAAGAAACAATCATGACTTTTTTTAATGTGACAAAAATAAACTGAAGAAAAAACAATGCTTGCTGGGAAATCTGCTAGTATAGTGATCATGTTTAGAAATATTTTAGAAGTTCATTTACTAATCTCATAAATATGAGTTTGAAAATGGTATTGGAATAAAACTTACAATGCTAGGTTTAATGAACTTGAAATTATAAAACTTGGCTATTTAAGTGCAGTTCATGATAAAATATTAGTTGATATTCTACAGATTGAATAAAGCACTTTTGACCCCAGACTTGGATCTGACTCACCACCAGGTTCCCGATGACCATGACCATCATGAAGACCACTAGGCACATGGACTGACCTGCCACCTCCATGCAGTCCCACATGGTCTCGATCCACTCACCACACAGGACCCTGAAGATGATGAGGAAGGCGTGGAAGAAGTCGTTCATGTGCCAACGAGGAAGCTCGCAGTCAGCCGTGATGCGACAGACACAATCTTTGTAGCTCTTCCCAAACAGCTGCATGCCGACCACAGCAAAGATGAAGACAATGATGGCCAGGACTAGGGTCAGATTACCCAGGGCCCCCACGGAGTTTCCAATGATCTTAATCAGCATATTCAGGGTTGGCCACGACTTGGCCAGCTTAAATACTCGCATCTGGGGGTGAGACAGGTGGTAAGGCAGGGAGACAGGTTGGGACGCAGGTGGGGAGACAGGCAGGTAGACAGGTGGTGAGACAGGCAAGGAGACAGGTGGTGAGAGGCAGGGAGACAATGGCGGAGGCAGGCAGGGAGAAAGATTGGGACACAGGTAGTGAGACAGGTGGTGAGACAAGGAGGAAAACAGTGGATGTCACACTGACCAGTCGGAATGAGCGCAGCACAGACAGGCCCTGAACATTTGCCAATCCTAGCTCCACTAGACTCATGGTGACGATGATGCTGTCAAAGATGTTCCAGCCCACCTGTAACCATGGCAAAGGGACAGTCACGTTACCATTACCATGACATCATCAATAAGCTGCTAACCAACAAATAGACTGACCTGAAAGTAGTAAAACGGATCCATAGCCAAAAGTTTCAGCATCATCTCAGCTGTGAAGATACCTGTGAAGACCTGCAGGAGGTCAGGGGTCACAGGGAATAGAAAAATAATGAAACATAATCTGTATTTTGTGAATAGAAACTTAGGTCTTGACTGTGTGGATAAAATTGGAAGTCCACTGATAGAAACAGACAGTTTCTCAGACTTTTTTTTCCAACACTGACCAGATTTCCGACACTCAGCATTTCTTCAAACTGCTCTGTCATTGGGTAATGCTCCATAGCCATGAAGACAGTGTTGAGGACAATGCAGATGGTGATGCCAAGGTCAACGAATGGGTCCATGACAATAGTGTAGAGCCATTTTTTCAGCCACAGCCAACAGCCACAACAGTTCCACTTCAGGAAGATGTCGGAAAAAGTGTTCCAACATGGAGGACATGGCCTCTGGTCATCTTCAAACCCTGAAACACACAGCTGTTTAGTGAGACAGTAGCTGGAAATATAGTCCTTCATCCCTCTCGTGTGTGTGTGTGTGTGTGTGGGTATACCTTCCATGGTAGTTTGTTCTTGCTCGTGACTGTTTACATCTGCAGATAAATTTTTCTGTGATGCTGAATCTTGTTTGTTTGTTGTTCCTGAGAACGGTATGCTGCAGGCTGCCTGCTATAATAACAACACACGCACACACAGATAATAATCTCAAGATAACAAACAGATGATCAAATCAGCTGATTCATCAGCTGTGTGTGTTTACGGTCAGCTGTTTATGTGTTGATAAAGTTGTATTTGTAGTGTCAGCTGACCTCCTCTCTTTTCTTCAGTGCCTCCAGGATCTGCTTGTACTCTTCCTCCTTCTGTTTGGCCTCGGCTATAGTGGCCTCGTTCTGCTCAGCGTACGCCATGGCAACCACTGCCAGGATCAGGTTAATGAGGTAGAAAGACCCGAGGAAGATGACGACCACAAAGAAGATCATGTAGGTTTTCCCTGCTGCTCGCAGTGTCTGAAAGAGAAAGACAGATGAGACACAAACAGGAGGAAACTGCTGTGTTTCCTCCTGTCTTTATGGGATAAAGACAGGAGGAAACACAGCAGGAGCAACAGACAGATGGAGACATAAACATGTGAGACACAGAAAGAAAGACACACAGACATAAACATGTGAGACAAAGACACTCACCAGCTGGAACAGGTTTTCCCAGAAGTCCTGGGTCATCAGTCTGAATAGAGCCAGGAACGCCCAGCCGAACGAGTCATAGCTGGTGTAGCCGTAGTTTGGATTTCTTCCCGCTTTCAAACAGATGTAACCCTCTGGACAGACTCTGAACACATTATCAAATGTGCACTCATATAGCACCTTTCTAGTCTTCTGATTACTTGGAGTACTTTACAATACATGTCAACATTCATACATGACACAGTATCTGTCACTGAAGGCAAGTATTTTGCTCAAGGACACTTTAACATGAGGATTGGAGGAGCTGGTAATCGAACCACCAATCTTGCGATTAGTGGACAACCTTTCTACCTCTGAGCCAATACGGCGCCTATCATCATTTTTACTGTAATAATGATGCTGAACATGTAGACGTACCCGGCATCAGAGCTGTTTCCACACAGCAGAGCATCAATCTGACCAGGAAAGTAGTAGTAGTTCTCTGCCAGATAGTGAGACAGACACCGTCAGACACAGACATACAAACACACAAACTTAGGGGTTCTCACTAAGCTACAATATCAGCATTATTTTCATTTTTATCATCATCATGATTGTACCAGGATTGTTGATGTACTGTTGAAAATCAAAATCACTGCTTTCTGTGTTGTAGCCATGGCTGTGGTTGCCATGGTAACTTGTAGTGATGTTGTTGGGAGATGTATGGTTGCTAAGCCATAGTGGTGGCTTCATCACGCATTTTTGTCTCAAGTTTCCCATGAAAAGCTGTAGACCAATCAGAGCGAAGACGCAGAGGCAGAACACTGTCAGGATCATGACATCAGCTAGCTTCTTAACCGATTGGATGAGAGCTCCAACAATTGTCTTCAAACCTGAGAGGGGCGGTAACATACAGTATTATAAAAATCTTGACAGACTGTTTGTTCTCCAGGTGCTAGCTTGTTCTCTCTCTGTCAGCCATTCTTTTGTTTATTTTAAAAAGTTCAGTCAACAATAATAAAAGATGCAAGTAAATAACATCACTTAACCATAAACCTTGTCAGTCAGTCAAACAGTCAGTCAGTCAGTCAGACAGACAGACAGACAAAACAGTCAGAAGTCAGTCAGTCAAACAGACAGACAGACAGACAAAACAGTCAACATTCATACAGTCATTCAGACAGACAGACAGGCAGTCAGTCAGTCAGTCAGTTAGACACACACACACTGACCAGGTATGACTGTGATGGTCTTTAGTGCTCGAAGAACTCTGAACGTCCTCAATGCAGAAACATTTCCTAAATCTATAAACTCTGTAAGATATCTGAAAGACAGAAATCTTCATCTTCATCTTCATTATCATCATCATCATCATCATCATTGTCATGAAGTATTACTGATTCTTACGCCATGCTGATGACCATGAAGTCAAGCCAGTTCCATGGATCTCTGAGGAAGGTGAAGGGTCCCAGACAGAAACCTCTGGACAGAACTTTCACTGACGCTTCAAACGTGTAAATTCCTGTAAACACGTATCTGTTGAATGACAGAAAGACTCTTCAGACACCGAAACATTCAAATAATTTTTGTTTTCTTTTATTTCCTATGAAAGCTGCTGCTGGTAAACCCCAACAGTTAATGCATGCACATACACCAAAGCATGCACAGATTTACAGTTTCAGCTACAATCATTCAGTTAATCACCTGTACAATAGATTACTTCTTTATCATCTCCTAAACTACATATACACGTGGACAAAATTGTTGGTACCCTTCGTTTAATTAAAGAAAAAACTCACAATGGTCAGAAATAACTTCAATCTGTAAAAAGTAATAATAAATAAAAATTCTAAGAAATTTAACCAATGAAAGTCAGGCATTGCTTTTCAACGATGCTTCAAGAGAATTATTTTAAAAAATAAACTCATGAAACAGGCCTAGACAAAAATGATGGTACCCCTAGAAAAGATTGAAAATAATGTGACCAAAGGGACATGTTAATTCAAAGTGTATCCACTAATTAACATCACATGTCTCTACAAGCAGTAATCAGTCAGTGGGCCTATATATAGGACTACAGGTAGTCACTGTGCTGTTTGGTGACATGGTGTGTATGACACTCAACATGGACCAGAGGAAGCAAAGGAAAGAGTTGTCTCAGGACATTAGAAAGAAAATTATCAACAAGCATCTTAAAGGTAAAGGCTATAAGACCATCTCCAAGCAGCTTGATGTTCCTGTGACAACAGTTGCACATATTATTCAGAAATTTAAGATCCATGGAACTGTAGCCAACCTCCCCGGACGTGGACGCAGGAGGAAAATTGATGACAAATCAAGGAGAAGGATAATACGAATGGTAACAAAAGAGCCCAGAAAAACTTCTAAAGAGGTTAAAGCTGAACTTCAAGCTCAAGGAACATCAGTGTCAGATCGCACCATCCGTCGTTGTTTGAGCCAAAATGGACTTCATGGGAGACGACCGAGGACACCATTGTTGAAAACAAGTCATAAAAAAGCCAGACTGGAATTTGCCAAACTACATGTTGACAAGCCACACAGGTTCTGGGAGAATGTCCTTTGGACAGATGAGACAAAAATGGAACTTTTTGGCAAGGCACATCAGCTCTATGTTCACAGACGAAAAAATGAAGCATATAAAGAAAAGAACACTGTCCCTACTGTGAAACATGGAGGAGGCTCTATTATGTTCTGGGCTGCTTTGCTGCATCTGGCACAGGGTGTCTTGAATCTGTGCAGGGTACAATGAAGTCTCAAGACTATCAAGGGATTCTAGAGAGAAATGTGCTGGCCAGTGTCAGAAAGCTTGGTCTCAGTCGCAGGTCATGGGTCTTGCAACAGGACAACGACCCAAAACACACAGCTAAAAACACCCAAGAATGGCTAAGAGAAAAACCCTGGACAATTCTAAAGTGGCCTTCTATGAGCCCTGACCTTAATCCTATTGATTAATGACCATTGTGAGTTTTTTCTTTCATTAAACAAAGGGTACCAACAATTTTGTCCATGTGTGTATGTACTTGGCTTAAATACTACTCAGGCTTGTATTTTTTCATCTTGTCCTGTGCACAGTAACATTACAGAGTGTCTCGACTCTGTTTATTAAGTCCGTGACATCATTAAAGTTTAACATGATTGGCTCCTTCACACACTTATAAGTTCCGATAGTAAAATGACAGTTGACTCACTCTACAGTCTTGCTCCACACTGGAGGATCACTCATCGTCATAAACACACAGTTGGTCAGAATCGTTACCATGATGAACAAACTGAATAAAGTGCGGGTTTTAAGGAACAAAACAACATCATTACCAATAGTCTGACAAACACAACCTACATTCATCCATTTTGGGACTAAATCAGTATTACAGCTTGAGTTTCTGCTGCCTTATTGACCAATCAGGGAGGAGCACATGAAGGATATGAGTGAACAAGGATCCTGATGGCAAAGGTTCTCAGTGGGTTGAATGGGCTCAACAGGTAACAAGCTGGTTCAGCATTAAACCTGTAGATGTTATTTCCTTTACTGAGCACAATGAACGTCTGCAGAGAGACAGAAAGGTCAGATATCAAATAAAACAATCAGATGTCAGACAAACAGGTGTGAGATCAAAGAGACAGGTCAGAGGTCAGAGAAAAAGTGCAGACAGACAGGTCAGAGGTCAAAGCACAACTCAGTGAATTTAACGCAACATGTATCAGGGCCAACACACAACTTACTTTCTGGTCTGAAGTTTAATGCTCTATGTCTGACCGTCTCCTGTCTTTGTAGACCTTAGTAAGGATTTGACCTTCTCTGTCTAGACCAACTTAGACTGCTTCTTCAACAACTAGATTTTGTTGCTTCTTATAAAAATAAACTGACTGACTGTACTGTCAACTCATCCTGTTGAATGAATGATAACATATGCTGTCTAAAAGAGAGTGAACAAAGGTTGAGGGTAGGTGGAAAAATTAGAACTATGAAGAAACTACTTTCATTTTTTAATCAGAAAGTGAAAGAGGCTAGAACAGCCTATTTCTTATCTGATTCACTGTAATAAGAAAAGTCCAAGAGCTTTGTTTAGCACAATCAATTGATGGTTAAACTCTTCCTCTCCCCTTGTACTGGTCTTTTCAAATTCATTTTTGTGGATAAGGTCTGGACCTTATCCACTGGACTGGCATAAGGTCTAAAATATTGCTTCTGTGGACCCATTGGGTTAAATGCCTGGCACATGTTTCTCTATTGAGCTAGTTTAACCTCCTTTTTTGGAGGAACTCATAGCCATTGTCTCCTAACTACATCCATCCTGTAGTCATCTCTTTCTAACTTCTCTTTTTAGAGATGTTTTTGTGAATATCTTTTTTAGCACTAGGTTGTGTGCCTGATTACTTTAAACATGCTATTATTCAGCCACTTAAACTAACCTTGACCCATCACTTCCAAGTAACTATAGACATACAGCTGGAAAAAATTAAGAGACCACTGCATTGTTTTTCTGAAATCAGCATCTCTACATGTATGACAGCCTTTCCATTCCAGCGTCTGTTGAATTCCAACACAAAGACACCTCATTCTGCTTAATGAGGTACTAATTAGGTGATGAACCTGAACCAAAGCTTATTTAAGGGTTAGAGTTAGGGTTAAAAGTATAAAATATATATGTTACAATAGGACCAAAAATAATTAGAATCAAATAATAACTATTGACCAAAAGAAAAGAGAGGTTCAATTCTAGCTTTACTGTCAGAGGGATACAGTGAGCGTCAGGTTGCTTCCATCCTTAAAACTTGAAGACGGTGGTTCATAAGAACAAGGTCAAGCAGCAGACACTGCACACACACAGCAGGGGGTGGAAATGACTCTCTACTGACCATCAACTTATTCAAATGTCACTCAGAAGAAGCTCAAGTCATGTAAAGCTAGAAAAAAGATCCTTCATAAACAAGAAGCAAAGAAGAGCCACGCTGAGGTTTGCAAAACACAATAAGGATTGGACCGTTGAGGACTGAAGTAAGGTCATCTCCTCTGATGAGTCCAATTACCATTTGACCTGGAGAGGCCAACAAGCCACAGTGTCTTGCACCTGCTGTGAAATTTGGTTGAGGATGGTGATGATCTGGGAGTGCTTCAGCAAGGCTGGAATTGGGCAGATTGCGAGGGACACATGAATGAAGCCACATACAAAGTTATCTTGAGGACAACTTGCTTTCTTCTGCTCTGCCAATGTTCCCCAACTCTGAAGATTGTTTTTCCAACAGGACAATGCTCCATGTCACCCATCTCCAGACCTGAACCCCATTATAAACCTCTGAAATGTGATCAAGAGGAAGATGGATGGTCACAAGCCATCAAACAAAGCTGAGCTACTTGAATTCTTGCACCAGGAGTGGAATAAAGTCACCCAAGAACAACATGAAAGATAGTGGAGAGCATGCCAAAACATGTGAAAATTAAAAATCAGGGTTATTTCACCAAATGAACTCTTTCTAAGTTAAAACATCAGCATTGTGTTGTTTTAAAATGAATATTATCTTGTTTTCTTCACATTATTTGAGGTCTGAAAACATTGGATCTTTTTTTGTTATTTAACCATTTGTCATTTGACAATATTTTTATTTGGAATTTGGGAGAAATGTTGTCAATAGTTTATAGAATGAAACAAAAATGTTCATTTTACTCAAACACAAATCTGTAAGTAGTAAATCAGAGAAATGGAACAGAATTTTGCAGTGGTCTCTTGTTTTTTTCCAGAGCTGTATTTTCAAACTTTATTTCATTTCTTAAGTCTTAGAAAAGGTAGTTGGTAATCAATTACATTCCTTGGACAACAGTGATATCTTTCATAAGTTTCAGTCTGGTTTTTGACTGAGGTACAGTAACAAAACTGCTTTTCTCAAGATTTTAAATGACATCCTGATACATGCTGATGCTGGGGAGTGTTGTCTTCCCTTACTGTAGTTAAAAAATGCAGTCAGATTCAGTCAGAAATTTTCAAGAAGCTGTTAAAAACTCACTTGTTTCGAAACACTTTGCTTTGTAAAACGTTTGCTTTCTGTGCTGTTTTAATGTCTTCATTCTGTTATTTTCCGTTTTTTTCTGTTTCTAATATTTTTATTGTACAGCACCTTGTAACTCAGACAGGTTAAACAGACAGGTCAGAGGTCAGACAGACAAGTTAAACAGGCAGGTCATCAGAAATTGATCAGGCATCAAACTACAGAGGGAATATTTTTCATTCAAGAGCGATAGACACCTTCTGTGATTGGTAGAAGGGATCCAGCTCCTCCAATGGGGTGTTGAGAAGCTCAGGGGGTGGATCCCCATATATGAATGGGAGGGGCTTCCCAGCCTCTAGGTCACTAGCTGGTTTAGGCAGATCTTCTTCTGCCACCTGTCAATCAGAGAACCAGAAAGGAGAGTTTGGTTTAAAACTTTTTGGACTTTAGTATGAATTAAAATTCTTAATTTAGATAATTAAACTAAAATAATAAAATGTGTGACTGTAAAATATAGAATCATGTTATAAAGACAACATGTGAATCATTCGGGATAGGTGTGACTTCATTTGGAGGTTGAGTCTACTCAGTAGAGTATGGCAGCGGTATGACAAGCATATGAACACACCCCCTCAGCTGGAGGAGGTTTGAGAGCAGCTGTCACAGTTGTCAATCATGACATCACCCCCTTTTCATACCGTCAAATAACTAATTAAAAAGAAACTAATCAGAAAATGAGCATGTGAACAAACATCACTGTGATAAGAATTACCTAAAAATGACAGAAACCACCGAAAAATGTATTTCACATGCACGGAGCTATCATGGCGTCCATAGTTTATACAGTCAATGGTCTGGCCCAAGGTCAGAGATTGAACCACCAAACTAAGATATGAAGGATGTACCTCACTGCTGTTCATACTGTAACTCTGGAAAAAGACACCAGTCACCTGGGTTACTCTGATACTGAAGAATTTGATAGATAGATAGATAGATAGATAGATAGATAGATAGATAGATAGATAGATAGATAGATAGATAGATAGATAGATAGATAGATAGATAGATAGATAGATAGATAGATAGATAGATAGATAGATAGATAGATAGATAGATAGATAGATAGATAGATACTTTATTAATCCCTAAAACTGGGAAATTGGATGATGATGATAAAATTGGTTTGGTTTCACAATATGTTGTACCTCTATGTTCTTCTCCTTCCTCTTCTCTTGCTCCTTCTCCTCAGCTTCACATCGTTGTTGGATCTCCTCCAGCGAAGCTGGCGTGAAGCGTCTGAAGATCTCCGTACCAACAGGGGGCAGCAGAGGTGCCATCCTGGCATTCTGCAGCTCTGCCCTGACTGCGCTGTTGTCTAGCAGACGCCTTTTGTGAGGACAGGAAGAGTTATTTAACAAAAGATGAAGCCACAAGTAACACAGAAACAAATGAAGAGACAAACAGAAAGTAACAAAACACAACTGAAAGGATATGAATAAAAATTAGTGGTGGGCTACCAAACGTGATAGTCTATCATGATGCAGCATGAAGCTGCAAGACTTGCTTCAGGGAAAATTCATTTTAAGAAGCTTCCCGATGGTGGCATCAACAAGACTAAGGTTGTGTTCACCTTATGCAATGAATTGGTTTACTGTTCTTCCAGTCTCAAATGCCACCTGAACACAAAGCATCCCTTTGCTATAAGAAGTCAGTGATGCATTTTGGCTCCTGTTCTAATGCAACCCCTGGTTTAAGAAACCTGTTCTCAAAGACTTACTGTTGGTCAGTACTTAGGTATTTTGCATTCTGAACGAGCCATTTAATATAGATTAATCTAGATTAATTTCAAGATTTCAGTGAGATTAATCTAGATTAAAAAAATTAATCTATGCCGACCACTAATAAAAATACATATAAAGAAAGACAAACAACAAACAGAAATACCAATTAAAATTTTATTTATATAGCCCAAAATCACAATATACATTTGTCTCAGAGGGCTTTACAATCTGTACAGGGAGTGACACCCTCTGTCCTTAGACCCTCGATTAGTGAGGAAAAACTTGCCCACCAAAAAACCTTTTAACAGGGAAAAAGGTGGAAGAAACCTCAGGAAGAGCCACAGAGGAGGGATCCCTCTCCCAGGACGGACAGACGTGCAATGATGTCACATGTACACAAATCTAAACTAAATATAAATAAATGAATCAACAAAACAAATACCGTAGTATGTTATCATTGTTTTATTTTATTATAGTATTTTGTCATATTGTTGTATTTGTTACTGTTCAATAAAAGATAAACACATCTATTAATTGGATTTTTATTCACATCCTTCTGAACGTATTGATCTGCACAACACTGAAACTAAAGAAACTGATGAATTAAATCTCTGTTTGCTGATTGTTCAGATGGAAATTTTCCAATGATTGATCATTTTGATCAGTTCAGTTTGCAGACAGGATAGGGTTAGGGTTATCTATTGTGTGTGTTGTGAGAGTTACTGATAAAAAAAAAGTTGAAACTTTTCACATTAGAACATTAATGATGGCTGTTTTTCCATTGATGTCATGTTGTTCATCACAGCTGCTGTAATGAGTCAGTCTGATGTCTACAAACAGGCTCAAGTATGTTTCAGTCAAAGATCCCAGAGTTGCTTAAACATGTTTACATCAGCTCACTTCAATTTTGTAGTTAACGTGTTGTTCTGTGTAGAATCAGACTTACAGTTGTGAAGGAAAAAGCCTCGGCAGAAAAGGTTGCATTTTCTTCTTACTCCTCCAAAACTCAAAAAAGGACATTTTCTGTTTCATCATTGATGCAGCTTTCTCTGTCCTCACTACCTGCTTTTCTGTCTGTCTGACATTTCTTGTCTCGCTTCTCTCATTTTATGTTCATGTTCAATTCAATTATGTCAGCAGGGTTGGGTCATTACACATTTTTTCTGCATTGCTATGTGTCTGTCTTTATAGTAACAGAGCTTATGTTCAAACTGCAGCTCTAGAAGTCTTTGCTTTCTTTCTTTGTCCTTCATCTTTCTTTCCATATTTCATGAACAGACTTCATTATTTCACTGCCAACATTCATCTATTCATCATCGTGGTAAACACACGCACACACAGCTTGGACAGACAAGACACAAGACAAAGAGTTTTGTTGTTTGATAAATGAGAACTTTTGTCTTTCAGTTTTATTTCTATTTAAGTCTGAATGACTTGAACTCTTTATTTCACGCCAACATTCATCTGTTCAACATACACACACACACACAGACACACACACACACACATACACACTTGTCTCTGGTGTCTTCAGCGTTGCCAGGGTTGACTCCACCCTTATGTTGCCATGGCAGCAGCAGCTGTTGGGAGTCATCAGTTTGACCCCTCTGGTGTAAAGTTTCATTCACTAAGATGACCCAGCTCATTCCAACACACACACACACACACACACACACACACACACACACACACACACACTTCCAGGATTCATTCCTCTCTGTGTTCCTACATGATTTTCTTTCAGCCCCTCCTCACCTCCCTCTGATAACCGATGACCTTCTGCTCTTATTGTCTCTTTGTTTTGTGTTTTTACACATTTGTTTTGATCACATGGACTGGGAGATGTTCAGGACCGCAAACAAAACATTAGTGACTATACAGACACAGTCACCAGCTTTATCAAAAAATGGAGGATGTGATCCCCACAAAAAAAATAAAACCATGCCTAACCAAAAGCCATGGGTGAACAGTGTTATCTACACACATGGACCACAACTGAAGGAATACAAGTAAACATGCTACATACTCAGAACAACAAGTAAAACTGCCCCCCATCCCCACACCCTTTCCATCACTGAGGCTGATGTTCGCCTGTTGTTCATGCAGATCATGCAAGACAGCTGACCCAGACACCATCCCTAGCTGCGTCCCACTGGTGGGGGTATTCGCAGACATATTTAACCTGTCTCTCTCCCTTCAGACTGTCCCCACCTGCTTTAAATCCACCATCACATTTCCAACCAGCAGCCATACCAACATGTATAATGTTTCTGCTGTATGATTGAAACTAAACAGGTGTGTGCTTGGCTAATACTTCGATGGGAGACCTCCTTAGAAAAAGTAAATTGCTGCTGGATATCAATATCCCCAAGAGTAAATGCCTCCATGATTCTCTTGCTTTCCAACTCTGTTGTGTGGTGAGCTTTCTGGTGCCAAATGACTGCTGTGACCCTTCAGACCAGACGCTTTACTGTGAAGTGCTTTGGGTATCAAGATAAAGATATGAAAGATAGATTATTATCATCCCAAACAGCAGAAAGTGGCCACTCTCAATTACTGGTGCCCGATAGTCAGCAAGTGGATGCCATTGCCCATGTCCTACACATCTCCCTCTCCCACCTGAAAAGGAGGTTAACTTATATGAGGATGCTGTTCATAGACTACAGCTCAGCGTTCAACACCCTCCAAGCTCTTCAGTAAGCTCAATGATCTGGGCCTGAGCACAGCACTTTGTAACTGGATCCGAGACCTTCTGATGGACCACTTCCAGGTGGTGAGAGTGGAAAAATGCACCTCTTTACCGCTGACCCTCAGCACAGGAACGCACATGGGGCTGTGTCCTCAGCGCCCTCTGTGTTCACTCTACACCCAAGACTGCGTGGCGATACAGGCTTCAAACACCATTGTGAGGTTTGCAGACAACATAGTAATTCTGGGGTTAATTTCCTGCAGCCTACAGGGAGGAGGTGGGGGCCAGAGTAACCACATCTCCCCGAACATCTCCAAGACCACGGAGGTCATTGTGGATTACAGAAGGGTGGGGGTGTGGGATCTAATCACCATCAACTGCACTGCGGTTGAGAGGGTGGACAATATCAAATACCTAGGCATAAACATTCACAAGGACATGACATGGGCTAGCCACACAATTGTACTTGTGTAACCCAAGTGACAATAAACATCTTCCTTGTTTCCACACCTGCCTACCTGTCTGTCTCTCTGCATGTCTGTCTGTGTCTCTGTCTGTCTGTCTGTCTGTCTGTCTGTCTGTCTCATAGATCATCTATCAGCTCTGTGACTATGCTGGTTCCCACAAATATTAGGCTACAGGCAGCTAAATTCAGTAACAAGCACACACGCACACACACACACACACACACACACACACACACACATGCACGCACACTCACACACTTGTCTGTGGTGTCACTTGTATTTAAGTGAGTCGAAGCTTTAAACTTCAGTTTCACAATAAAGTAAACTGAATATTTTATATCACAGGCAACATATAGATAAACAAATGTATAAAATAATTGAGATTTTTTCATCTTAACCAAATTAATTTAACATTAGAGTTTTTCAGTGTTTTGCCACATTTTTAGAAACATTTTCTGCACTGAAGACACATTCTCTTAGTTATTGTTTTAATGAATAAGTCATCACCACCAAAACAACTTGTTCATTTAAAATTGTGCAAAACCAGATAATGCTAACTGACTCTCTTCAGACGCTGATTTCAACAGGTTTCAGATTCCACTTTGTAAAGCCAAAGAACACTTAGATCTGCATGTAATGTGAGGAAAACAATTTTATATTTCTGCAATGGTCACACAACACAGTGAACAGGAAAATTAACTCCTATATGAAGTAGTACATTACAAAAGTAAAGATACAGTGCTGGGAATCATTCTGCCTGTTTGGCCACAGATTCTCATCTACCTCACACCTGCCTTGCAAAACAACGGGAGAATAATCATCTTGTATGCAGCAACCACCCTCTGCAGCTTCTCTGATGTCATCATAAGCAGCATCCATCGCAGCAAGAAAATACATCTGATTTGGTGATTGATGATCATATAATTTCCACTATTAATCTGAGTGGCTCCTCCATATTCATAAGCTCTATCACTCAAGATTGAATTTATCAGTTTTGTTTTAGTAAACTTAGTAAACTCAACTGAGAAGAAATGTAATTTATTTTGTTCACAAAGACATACAGTATACGACCAATAATTGTACCAATTGTAGAGTGTACTTAGTCCTTTGCCGAAATCTTCTAAAACATTTGGTAATGCAAGAGAAATGCTCTTTTTGTTGTGCACAAGTAACAAAATAATATAAAAAAATTCACATAGTGTTTTGATGACTTTAACTTTCATTTAACTGAGATTCATAGATTCCCCAATAGTCTTTCAGTGCAGAATACACCAGGAGCACACTGAGATACTAAAAGACTTAAGTTCAGATGGAGGTGTGGCTGGATCAGGGTTAACTCTAACCCTAACCCTAAAAGTATAAAAATGTGTATATCTATATGTACATATTTCCCACTAGAATGTGCATCCTTCTCTCAAAGGCTGCCATAATCTACCATGATATTCAGAGACCCTGGGAGACTGGAGTATACGGCCCTACCTGCCCAGTGGCAGGCCTTGTTATTAGCCTTAGCAGAGTATGAGGGGCGTCTTTTATAACCTTCCCTTTTTAAAGAGAAAAATTTAAACTGAATAAATATTTTTAATATAAAATAACTCTCCCAGGAGCTCTGCAAGCCCTTGCCCTCGGAGTGCCCCTCAACCGAGGGGGACTGGGTCCATCGCCTAACCTAACCTTAACCTGGGCCCTCCACTAACTTTAATGGGGAAAAATTATTTGATTGCGCTGCTCTTCTAGATTTCTAGACTCTAAATGCATTCTAGACTGAATGCATTAAATTCTGATAAAACAAATAATTCATTTCACGGGTTGTGAACGTATCACCATTTTACAGCTGCTCTTTTTCCCATGACTGTGTACAGGGCCAAATGCTTTTTTAGCCGTTATGCTAGTTATGCCACTATGTCAAACTGGCTTCACAGTCCCTGGGGACTTGGGCCTGACACGCTCCTGATCGAGTATGTCACATTATTTCTGTAAGAGCATATGTTGCTAAGTAACACATTTGAATGAGTTGACTTCCTGTCAGCTGATGAGTCATCACACAGAGGTCTGTCAGGTTCACACCTGACATGATGTCATCAGCGGTTGGAGTAGGTGTTAGCCACCAACTTTTATCTGTTGTATTCATCAGGGTATGCTTTACCAGCAGTTTGTCAGACACACGAACAGTACAGAGGTAGAAAACAGAAGATGAACATTATTTAAAATAAAACAAGAAGTACAAGCTAAGCTTGTAGTAGTTAACTGTGGCTAATGATATCAAACTGGTTAACAAGCAGCACCAAAGCTCAGTTAAACACACAAACAAGATGACCGACAGCAACACATGCTGTGGGATATTATAACATGGACACTTCATCTTTATGAAAGAAAGAAGAAAACATCCACTAACATGAGTCAGATACACCTTCTCTTTGGTTGCTAATTTTTTTCTCTGATGGTTAAATGTCACTCTGTGGCTGGAGTTTCAACTATCTGGACTCAAATGGAAAGATCCTGATTCATTTACTTGTTCAGTTACTTGTTGATGCCGCGTGATTTGTGAATGAGTGAGCAGGAGGTCTGGCTGCTTGCTTTATAATCTTATAATCTTATCTATATCAGATTATAAGGTTTGTGGTAATTTATATATTTCTGTATATTGTTTTTTTTTGTTTTTGAAAGCAAATTGTTTTATATAAAACAACATAAATTGAACATAATAAAGTAGAGATATGTAGCCAACTAGTGTAAAATAACATGACGCCATGCGTTGGTTTTCCTCCTGTCTTCCCCACCACTGATGAACACATATAAAACATATAAACATGTGATCAAACAACTGATGTGACTACTATAAAAGCTCATTGATGTTAATATTAGATGTAATGTTAGAGTCTTACTGTGTTCAGCTGCTGTTGGTTCGTTCAGTCCTTCAAACTGAAGGTGTGTGTGTGTGTGTGTGTGTGTGTGTGTGTGTGTGTGTGTCCATCAGTAACATGTCATTCAGCCTCTTGTCTTTGTGATAACAGGCGCCGCACAGACAGTCAGAGACAAACTGCACCAACGATCATCATAGTGTCATTTTTCACCACAAGATGTCACCTGAAGATTCAAACCCCACAGAATAAAAAAAGCATCTAAAAAATTGTCAGATTTACTGATCAATATCCATAGTAATATTTGATCAATAGGTATTTGATATTAGTTTAATGACTCAATTAATTCTTGCTACACACATGATATGCTAACTCAACATAATTTAATAATAATTAAAAGTAATAATTTAAATGTTGGCAGCTGACCAGCCTGGTTAAGCTCCGCCTCCAACTCCTGAGTCAGGTGACTTTGATTCAAACTGTAAGTAAAAGTTCTTCATGTTTTTGTTATATAAACTGAATGTTGCATGCTGTCAATCACATTTATAATGACATTGAGAACAAGAACGTTGTTGAACTTGTTCCACAAACAGCTGTCTGTCATAGTTCTTCATGTACTAAACCTGAAACTTCTTGTTTTCTCTTTTATACTAGAAGATTCAGCATGGAAACAACCAAATCTGGACATTTCAAATGTGATTTTATTCTTTTTTCTTTTCACCCTGCTGCAGTGTTTGTGCTAAGGTTAGCAATTACCCCCTGTTATTAAAAATAGAACTGCTCCTTTAATAAAACTTCAGTGGTGAGACAGGTGAGTCATGAAGCTGTCTGCTTCTCCTGTCTTACTTACTTACTTTCTTACACACACACACACACACACACACACACACACACACACAGAGTTATCGGTGTTGTTGTTCCAGTAGAGTGTGTCACACTGATAGAGAAAAGTCCTTCTGCTTTTAATGCAGCAACACACACCACGTGTGTGTGTTATGATACTGATGCAGTCAGAGGGAACTGTAGACCACAGAATGTTGTTGGACGCAGTCAGAGACGCCAGGCATTTCCTCTCTCTCTGTGTCAGCTCTACACACTAAATTAAATGAAGTGTGTGTGTGTGTGTGTGTGTGTGTGTGTGTGTGTGTTGGAGTATCCTGCAGGAAGTGAATGACAGACTACAGCTGACTGCTTCTCAATCTGGGACCTCTCTCATAGACAGTGCCCTGAGTTTAGGTGAAAACTTATTTCCTATGAAGATCAGTATTTCCCAGAGGTACATCCATACTAAACGATGCTACAGCTTGTGATTTACATTCAGCAGAAATTCAAGAAGCAGCTTGTCCTACATGACAATAGGTACAGACATGACTTTTATACAGGAGAGCAGAGTTCATATCACAGAGCTGCAGTTATATGATATAAACTGCAAACAAATTCAACTTCAGACAACAATATTGTAAGAATCACTGAAACAAAAATAATATATAAATAATACTATATATATGTGTGTGTGTGTGTGTGTGTGTGTGTGTGTCATTCATATTAAGCAGCAGGATATATCCCCTGTCCTAGAAGTATTTTTAATTTTGTGAGGTCATTAAGCTCTTTGAAATCTGAAATGACAGAGTTCTTGATTGGCAAATTTGGAATATTAAATGTCATTGAATGTTTGCAATGTTACGTCGGTAAATAAAAGGCAGTCCTTGAAATTTGTTTAATGTGGGAGGACATATCCTGATCAAAGATAACACCCAGATTCCTGATGGTGGTGCTGGAGGCCAGGGTGATGAATGTTAGCTAATATGTTTCTCAGGTTTAGTTTAGGGGAGTTTAGTGCTTATGCTGTAGCTGGATCAGTTTTCCTCCACAACTGAGTAAAATGAGGTGTTTGTGGATCATCATATGATAAATTCATCTCACCAGGTAAGTGGTTAGTGTTAAACTTCTGCGTGATGTTCTCTGATTGAGCTGTACAGGGACACAAACACACAGACAGCTCAGCACACTTACTCGAGTTTCTCTCTGAAATCTCTGTGGACACAAACCAGCTACAGTACAGCACTGCTTCCAGTGTGTGTGTGTGTGTGTGTAGATTTGTTTCAATTCTGCTAAGTATTTGTTATTTGGGGATCACATTTCGATTCCGATGCCAAGTAACTCAAAAACCTCCATGTTTTACTGAGCGGAAACATCTTGTGTATGGTATCTCGCATAGTATGTTTCATGTGTATAAACTGTATACACATACAAGAGCTGCTGTCAGTTCAACATCATACATTTTAAAGACAAGCTTGAATGACACAACATATTGTAATGTAACTTAAAAGTAGTAACTGAAGAGAAAAAATCAGGGTTCAAAGTGAACCTACTGGTTTCTGATTAGCTTAATGAACCTAGCTAGCTGTTAGCAGCTAGTTCCACCAGATTTGAAGTTAGCTAGCTATTATCTCCTTCATCAGCATTAGCATTGGCAAGCAGATATATGTGATAATCTATTGATATTGAGGTTTTTCTGTGAGGAACTTCCGTCCCACCTTATACCATACATATTGAAATTAACAGTGCTAATCCACCTAGCTAAATGCTATTTTCTCTGTCAGGCTGTTAACCTTTCTGTGTGACCCTGCTCAGTTAGCGGTTAGCCTGCATACAGCCACACTGAGCTAATTTAGACTGCAGCAGTTGCTGGAGGCAGCAGTTGTTAATATCTTATCCCTGATCAGCTTGTTCAACACAGTCAGCTGGCCTATAAATACTGAGTGTGCTGGTTTGTCTTAAATTGTAACCCCAACATGTCACCTGGAGTCAGCATTCAGTCTTATAAAACTCAACATGAACCTCTTCATCCAGCTAATGAGCTCTTTAAACTATTAAAAGTCTGCCAAAGTCACATTCAGCTGGATAACATGGCAGAGTAACACTAACCTCCATAATTACAACATGGCTGCCACTGCTGCAATCTGAGCAGACAGATCAAACCAGGGACCAGTGTGCCCCCTGACCTTTGCCAATGCCACATACTTGTACACTTGTTCATCTCTACATGGACACCTGCGGTCCATCCTGTGTCTGATGTCCACTGACCAGAGGAAACAGACAGTCTCAGGTGTACGGTTGCTATGGTTGCCTCTGAAAAGTAAGCTATGTTGATAACTATTGTAATTACTTACACATTTCTTATTCCGAACACTTTACATTAAAGTACAGAAAGCTCAAGCTTTATATCACTTTATTTCTATGTCATATGTATGTAGATGTCTGAGCTTTGACTTGACCTTTGATCAGTTACAAAGGTCAGGTGACTGATGTCCATTAACCTGATAAACTCTGACCTGCTACACTTGGGTTGGGTTGTAGGTTGGGTACCACACGGGTCGTCTATTAATTACAAGGCTTGTGATTGAAAAAGCCAACAGAGAGGAAGACAGATACTACTGATGGACAGGCCAGTGCCTCACAAGTGTGTGTGTGTGTGTGTGTGTGTGTGTGTGTGTGTGTGTGTGTGTGTGAAAATCAGTACAGAGCTGCCAGTGCTAGCAGATGGTTGAGTCTTTGTCAAGTCTGTGAAGATTTTGTACCTTGTTTACCTGCTGAATGGTTTCTGTCTGTCTGCAGAGTTTATTCTCAGCTGATATCCTGAAGCTCAGATGCAGATTTAAATCAGTGTGAGAAAGACAGAATATCAGTTTAACAGCAGCACAGCAAGTGTACTACAGAGCACACCACACACACACACACACACACACACAAATAATAAATCAATACATAAACTTTATAAAATAGATAAAATCCACAAACCATCATGATGCATTCAGGTACAACACAGGGAAGACATGAATGATGCATTCAAAGTCTTACAAACTGTCTGTCGTACGTTTTTATGATTCTCATGAGGAAGATTTATCTGATCAAATGTTTCAATTTAAAAAAGTAAAAATGTAGTTTATAGTAATCTCTGGATTAAAATAACATGTAACGTTGTTCTGAATGCAGCTTCATAAACCAACATAAAACACCTCCAACACAACACACACTCACACAGTCTCACCTATTTCTGTTGTTTATTCCAAAGTAATTCCAGTAAACATCTGCGTCTCAGCAGTCGGTCTCTCTGTCAGCCTCTTGGACTTTCTATCTCTTACTCTAACTGTCTGGCGTCTTTTGCTTCGCCTCCCTGACTGAAACCTGAGAGGTCAGGTAGTGTGTCATCACATACACACACACACACACACACACACACACAGGCACACACGCTTCATTTAATTTAGTGTGTAGAGCTGACACACACACAAAGTCACATGTTAATCAGCTCCCATTTTTACAGAAATTAATCTAAACATGTAAAAGCAGAAAATCATCAACATATGAATTAATTGAATAATTATATCAGAGAGTTGCAATAACAATTTTTACGTTATAATAGTGTTGCATAAATACTGGTGTATTCAGACAACAGAAAGTTTTAACAGGCTCCAAAGGGTGTTTTAGGGATAATACTCAACAAGTTGTACATTCAGCGATTGTAATGGACAATGTGAACCAGACTTTATTCACATTAATTTGAACATTCCCATTAATTGTACAGCCATGGAGAAACTGTCCAACACACTGGGGTCTGTTTTGTTAGGAGATGCATCGCTTGGTGTGGAGAGGATACTGCTTCACCTCCTTCGGACACCAAGCTTCGGTTGTTCTGAAGAGCTCTCTCACGTTTGTGCTTACCGACATTATCTCCATTGCTTCAAGGCATCGGAAAGCTTTTGCACCATGGAGCTGCGGAGACAGTGGTTGGTGCAGCTCCTATTTTGCCGGCAGATTGCAATCCATCCTGATTTCTTTTTTTTTGCATGTTTGTCACACTTAAATATTTCAGATCATCAAACAAATGTAAATACTCGTCAGATAAGATAACACAAGTAAACACAAAATGCAGTTTTAAATTATTTTTTATTAGTAAGGTAAAACAAAATCCAAACCTACATAGCCCTGTGTGAAAAAGTGATTGCCCCCCTGTTAAAACTGGTTTACCTGAGCTCAATTTGTCTAGGCACACCCAGGCCTGATTACTGCCACTGTGAAGACAAGCACAACCAGACATGGCTAGATGACCAAATATATGCCAAGAGTGCAACAACAACTCATCCAGGGGTCACAAAAACCCTACAACAACATCCAAAGATCTGCAGGCTTCACTTGCTTCAGTTAAGGTCAGTACCATAGGAAAGAGACAGGGGGAAAATGGTTCCAAGACCATTTAAGGCTCATCTCATTTTTGCCAGAAAACATCTTGATGATCCCCAAGACCTTTGGGAAAATACCGTTGACTGACGAGACAAAAGTTGCACTTGGAAGGTGTATGCCCCATTACATCCGGCGTAAAAGTATTTTATGAATGAATGAAGGTACTATCTGAATGTTTCTGCATTTCAGAAAAAACATTGTACTAACTTTGACAAACATTGTAACTGCTGTTATAAAATGGAACCATGAATTCTGGTGAATACCAAAAATTCCTGAAGGACTTTCTGACCTCAAGCTGAAGCAAACTTGGGTTCTGGTGACAGTGATTTGGTGTTTAATGGTTTCAGTACGCAGGAGCAAGATGAATAAAACCATCAATGACTTTTCTGTTTTGTTTATCAGCACTTTTATTGCTACTTTTATTGCGGCACTGTTCGGAAATCAGTTCAGGTATATGAATAAACACATACAAAATCATTCTGTCTAAATAACTTATTTCTGGATATCGGCGGCTTATAGTCTGGTGCGGCTTATATGCAACAAAATATATATTTCATTCAAATTTTAGTGGGTGCGGCTTATATTTAGGTACGCTCTATAGTACGGAAAATACGGTAGGTTTAGGGGGCAATCACTTTTACACAGGGCCATGTAGATTTGTTTTTTGTTTTCCCTTAATGATAAAATCATTCATTAAAAAACTGCATTTTGTGTTTACTTGTGTTATCTTTAACTAGTATTTAAACTAGTTTGATCTGAAACATTTACGTGTGACAAACATACAAAAAAGTAAGGAATTCAAGAAGGGGGCACCACTGTATACCAATTTTTGTAGAATAGTTGTTGTTGTAAAATAAATGAATGTACTTCATCATGAAGAAAACACTTGTGATGTGATGCTAAACTTGAGAACAAGTTACTAAATATTTAAAACATTTAAACCATTTTCTGCTTTTTTTTATTTTTAAAAAGCTGTCTTGTCACCACCTTCAATTTGTTTGTTTTGCTTCCTCCATGTACCCTGTTTACAATCTGGGACAAAGGCGTTACTCTACAAAGCACTTACAAATCAAGGAAGTGTAGTCTGCACACTCACAACTTCAAAATAAAACTTTATTTTTGCTGAAAGTACAACAGATTTGTGAGTAGGTGAATTGGAACTCCAGTCAACATCTGAGTGAAGAAACACACAAGTGCCACCTGGTGTTGAGCTTGAACAGGTGTAAACTGTAAAGAGGGTATTCAGCTATCTCCTTCTGTGAACTGTTTTGCAGATGTGAGGATCTTAATGTCAGTCAGTCAATTCTTTCTATACAACAGAACAGAACAGCAGCATGTTCTCCTAATATGAAACTACTTTGTTCGTTCTGACTGTTTGTTGGAGCAGGTATATATTTATTCTGTGTTCAAGTTAATGCCAGTCCTATGTCCATCAATTCCCAAAATTTGTTTCACTAGTTAAGACAGGTTTTATCCATAGTGAGCATGCTCAGAGGGAGAAATGGACCAGCTGTTGACAGGACAGGATGATTCTAATGGATGTATTAATTATCAACTCAACTCAACTCAACTCAACTTTATTGTCATTTTCCCATATGTACACATACAAGAAAACGAGATACCGTTTGCTCAGTGTCCACAGTGTCGCAGACGTACAACAACAAATGACATTTAACAACACAACAATCTAACTATGAGTATAAAATAAAAAACAGATTATAACAGAATAAATATGTAAAGTGTATGAAATGTAAGTAAACTGGTGTTGGTACACTAGTGCGGAAAGTGCAGAATAATTAGAATTAAATAATGTAAACAATTTACTATAAGTGTCTTTTTAAAGTGTCTTTGTGCTTGTTGATTGTCCAATTGTGTCAGGGGTGGGGGGTGGAGTTAAAGTCCAGGTCCAGGGGGGGTGGGGGGTAGGGAGGGGAGAGAGTTCAGCATCCTAACAGCCTGGGGGAAAAAGCTGTTTTTGAGTCTGTTGGTGCCAGACCGGATGCTGCGGAACCTTCTTCCTGAAGGCAGGAGGCTGAAGAGTTTGTGGGCCGGATGAAAGGGTTCACCCACAATGCGGAGTGCTTTGCGGGTGAGGCGGGTGTTGTAGATGTCCTGCAGTGACGGGAGTGAGGCACCAATGATCCTCTCAGCAGTGTTCACGATGCGCTGCAGGGACTTGCGGTTGCAAACCACACCGTGATGCAGCTGCTGAGGATGCTCTCAATGGCGCCTCTGTAGAAGGTGAGCGTGATGGGTGTGGGGACTTTAAACTTCTTCAGTTTTCGGACAAAGTAGAGGCGCTGCTGGGCTTTCTTTATTAGAGCCGTGGTGTTGCTCTTCCAGGAGAGGTCCTCAGCGATGTGTACCCCCAAGAACTTGGTGCTGCTCACCTGCTCCACAGCAGCACTGTTGATGGTCAGTGGTTGGGGGGGCTGGGTGACGCTTCTCCTGAAGTCGACAACGATCTCTTTCGTTTTCCCCACGTTGAGGAAGAGATTGTTGTCCTGACACCACGTAGCCAGCTGGGACACCTCCTGTCTGTAGTGGGTCTCATCGTTGTTACTGATGAGACCCACCACTGTCGTGTCGTCCGCAAACTTGATGATGTGGTTGGAGCTGTGGTGGGGTGTGCAGTCATGGGTCAGCAGGGTGAAGAGCAGGGGGCTGAGCACACATCCTTGGGGCGCCCCCGTGCTCAGCACAACGGTGTCGGATGTGTTGCTGCCGACCCGAACACGCTGCGGTCTGGCTGTGAGGAAGTCCAGCAGCCAGTTGCAGAGGGAGGGGCTGAGGCCCAGGTCTGTCAGCTTGCAGACCAGCTGCTGGGGGATAATGGTGTTGAATGCTGAACTGAAGTCGATGAACAGCATTCTCACATATGAGTCTTTATTGTCAAAGGTGGGTGAGGGCTGGATGGAGAGCCGACGAGATGGCATCCTCCGTGGACCGATTGGCTCTGTAGGCAAACTGGAACGGGTCCAGGGAGGGCGGAAGGACGGTTTTGATCTGCTTCAGGACTAACCTCTCGAAGCACTTCATGATGGTCGAGGTCAGTGCGACGGGTCGGTAATCCTTGAAGCAGGTGGGGGAAGACTTCTTCGGCACAGGTATGATGGTGGCTACCTTGAAGCACGCCGGAACAACAGCTTGGCTCAGGGAGATGTTAAAGATGTCTGTGAGGACATCTGTAAGCTCCACCGCACAGTCCTTCAGCACACGACCAGGAATGTTGTCAGGTCCAGCAGCTTTTCGGATGTTAATCCTCGACAGTGTGCTCCTCACACTGGCTGGAGAGAGACAGACAGCTTGGTCGTGGGGGGGGGGTGTTGTTTTTTGTGGCGGTGTGCTGTTGGGTGCTTCAAACCTTGCGAAGAAGCTATTTAGGTTATTCAACAGGGTGATGTCATCAGCGCAGGTCTGTGGTGGGGGTTTATAGTCCGTGATGGTCCTAATCCCCTGCCACAGGCTTCTTGTATCTCTGCTGTCACTGAAGTGAGCTGAGACTCTGCTGTTGTACTGGCGCTTGGCTTTCCGGATGCCAGCGGACAGGTTGGCTCTGGCCGCTCTGAGGCCAGCTGGATTCCCGGCTCTGAAGGCGATGTTGCGGGCCTTCAGCAGCTTGTGGACCTCCCCTGTCAGCCATGGCTTCTGGTTTGCCCGGATGTTAATGTATTTTGTGTGGGTCACATCATCAATGCATTTGCTGATGTAACTTGCAACCGTGTCAGCATATTCCTGGATGTCTGTTTGAAAATTGTATGTGGCTGCCTGCTTGAACATATCCCAGTCTGTGGTTTCAAAGCAGTCCTGGAGTGCAGCCGTGCTGTCATCTGGCCACACACGTACCTGTTTGGAAACAGGTTTGTCCGCTTTCACCCGTGGTCTGTAGGCGGGCTTCAGCAGCACAGTGAGGTGGTCAGAGAGGCCGATGTGGGGGAGGGGGGAAGCCTTGTATGCTCCTTTAATGAAGGTAACATCCATACCAAAAACAATAATGTAATGTGATTACTGAATGAAGCTGTGAATTTGTATTCCAGCTTTTGTGAAGCACATCTTGGCTGGCTGAAATAACGTAAGTTTGTGCATTAGTTTTTGTATGGAAAATGGAATCAATAGAAGTGTGATACTGTCATACAGATGTGATCTGTTTGTTTGTTCAGGTTGGACCCTGTGGTCGGAAAGACCTGCCTGCTGCCATGGTGTTGAGTGCCTTCCAATCTGAAAGCTAGATTCATAACAATGAATACTGACTTCTGTTGAGATGTTACAAATATTCATGTTCAATAA
The DNA here is from genome assembly GCA_036937835.1 of Pampus argenteus. Lineage (NCBI taxonomy): Eukaryota > Metazoa > Chordata > Actinopteri > Scombriformes > Stromateidae > Pampus > Pampus argenteus. The sequence continues at coordinate 20,766,636 of CM072878.1, forward strand.
AATGTACAAATTTCTGCTTAACTTCAGAAACCATGAAACCATACTGCTGCTCACAAATGCTCACTTACCGTATGCCCTTAGTCTAGCTTCAACTACTCTTTTGCATAACTTCATTGTATGACTCATCAGCTTTATTCCTCTGTAGTTGCCACAACTCTGCACATCTCCCTTGTTCTTAAAAATTGACACCATCACACTTCTCCTCCATTCCTACATATCCTCCATATTCTTACTATCTAAGATCCTGTTGAACAACCCAGTCAAAATCTCTACTGCCACCTCTCCTAGACACTTCCATACCTCCACAGGTATATTATCACAGCCGCTCTTCATCCTATTCAATGCTCTCCTCACTTCATTCTTACTAATCTTTGCCACTTTGTGGTCCACAACAGTTACCTCTACTTTTTGTTTTCTCTCATTTTCCTCATTCATCAACTTTTCAAAGTACTGTTTCCAACTCTCTCACCTCTAGGGATGCTCTGCATCACTTCATCAAGGTCCAACCAGAATTTCTCCTTCAGCTCACATCCTACCTGTGGAGCATACCCACTAACAACATTGAACATCACACCTTTGATTTCTAGCTTCAGACTCATCACTCTATCTGACACTCTTTTTTACCTCCAGGACACTCCTAACAAACTCCTCCTTCAAGATAACTCCTACTCCATTTCTCTTACTATCTACACCATGATAGAACAACTTGAACCCTGCTGCTAAGCTTCTAGCCTTGCTACCTTTCCACCTGGTCTCCTGGACACAGTATGTCTACCTTCCTCCTCTGCATCATGTCAACCAACTCTCTACCTTTTCCTGTCATAGTCCCAACATTCAAAGTCTCTATTCTCAGTCCTAGACTCTTGGCTTTCATCTTCTCTCTCTTCCTACGAACACACCTTCCTTCTCTTCTTCTTTGACCAACATTAGCCCAATTTCCACCGGCACCCTGTAGGTGAACAGCACCGATGGTGGTCGTTGTTAACCTGGTCCTTGACCAATCCGGTATAGAAGTCATAGATTTAATTCACATGTCTGATTTGTGTAGGATGCCCTTCCTGACACAACCCTCTGTATTTATATAGACTATATAGACTTATATTATATAGACTTTGTATTTATAAGACTCTGGCTTGTGCTCCCTTATGGCTACATTGCATCCATCAGTTAGACTATAACAGACAGTGACTATCTAACAACTAATGCTGAAACGTTTGGGCTAGGCACCCTGCCCTTTGAAGTGTTACTTATTATTTATCATTTATTATTTGCCATCATATTTAGTCCATGAATATAGGCTATATACACTAAAAACAGTACAAATAAAAACAGTGATAGAAATATAAAGAAGGAGGCAAAGCTACGGGTCCCGATAACATCTCCGGGAGGCTGCTGAAGAGCTGTGCACACCAGCTGACGGATGTCCTGACAGACATCTTTAACACCTCCCTCCAACAAGCAGCGGTCCCTACCTGCCTGAAGACGGCCACAATCATCCCCATCCCCAAAACCTCCACAGTGACAGGCCTAAATGACTATCGGCCGGTTGCCCTCACACCGATAGTCATGAAGTGCTTCGAGAGACTGGTGATGGCCCACATCAAAGACTGCATCGACGTCACTGTGGACCCACACCAGTATGCATATAGGAAGAATTGATCCACAGAGGATGCCATTTCTTCTGTGGTCCACACAGCCCTCACCCACTTAGAGAAGAAGGACTCTTGTGTTCGCCTGCTCTTTGTGGACTTCACGTCTGCGTTCAACACCAGCAGACCCTGGTTTCGAAACTGACCACACTCGGGCTGAGCTCTACACTCTGCAACTGGGTGCTGGACTTCCTTTCAAAAAGGCCGCATTCTGTGAAGATCCACGACATCTCCTCCTCCACCATCACCCTCAGCACAGGCTCCCCCCAGGGTTGTGTGCTGAACCCCCTTCTGTTCACTCTGCTCACACACGACTGCTCAGCGAGACATCCGAGCTGTCTGATCGTGAAGTTCGCAGATGACACAGCTGTGGTTGGACGAATCGCTAACAGCGATGAGTCGGGCTACAGGCAGGAAGTGGAACACCTGGAGGGTTGGTGCAGAGAAAACAACCTCTGCATCAACGTGAAGAAGACCAAGGAGATGATCGTGGACTTCAGAAGGGGCAGACATCTCCCCCCTCCCCTGCACATCGGAGGGACAGCGGTGGAAGTGGTCTCCAGCTTCAGGTACCTGGGCGTGAACATTGCAAACGACCTCACCTGGAGCACCAACACTTCCTATCTGGTTAGGAAGGCACACCAGTGCCTCTACTTCCTCAGGAAGCTGCGGCGTGCTGGACTGGGGAGCTCAGTCCTGACCTCCTTTTACAGATGTGTGGTGGAAAGCGTCATGTGCACCTGCATCACCGTGTGGCACGGCAGCTGCTCTGCAGCAGAGAAGAAGGCTCTGCAGAGGGTGGTCAAAGCTGCACAGAGGACTGTGGGATGCAGCCTACCCACCACCACGGACACTTACACCTCCAGGTGCAGGAAAAGGGCCTCCTGCATCATGAAGGACCCCACTCACCCCGCACATGCTCTGTTTGCCCCTCTCCCCTCGGGCAGGAGGCTGCGGAGCATTAAAAGCAGGACCACCAGACTGAGGAACAGCTTCTTCCCAGAAGCTGTGAGACTGTTGAAGTCTGGAGGACCCCTGTAGCCCCTGCCCCCCATCCCCATCCCCAACCCCACCTCCACCCCCATCCCCCCATCTGGACCCCACCACCACAGATGTACAGACAATAACACAAAAATACTTTGCACTGCAATCACTTTTTCTTTGCACAATGCAGTTGTTTGCACAACCTGGACACTCACGCATGCACATCACCATGGTGTTATACTGTTACTGTTGTTGTTTTTCTATTCATTGTATATACTTTTTCTTAAATGTAAATTTGCCTTACCTTTATATTTTATGTTCTATATATACATATGTATATATATATATTATTTTATTTTTTTTATTTTATTTTATATTTGGATATTGGGCTGCTCCAGGACCAGGGGAAACCAATTTCGTTGCATCCCATGTTTACATGTGTTGTAATGACAAATAAAAATCCTTGAATCCTTGAATATATAAGAAACTAAGTGTATTATATTAAGTTTGTGTAGTAGTCTATATTGTATAGTCTTTAAATATATTCAGTGTAATAATATTTCAGTCTAACTCTAACTCTAGCTGCAACCCCCCACCCCACCCCCTTGCTCTGAGGATTACCCATAACCCTTTGCTATTATCGCTCATTTTGATCCAGATACAAATTTACAACAGCAGGTGGTGGAGTTGTCCCTACTGCTGCCTTCTGTAGAGAAAGGTCTTCTCTCAGCTTTTCAAATGTGTGTGTGTGTGTGTGTGTGTGTGTTATAGGTAATGATAAAAACTTGAAACTTAATTAAAACTTTAGTCTGCAACTGTCATATCAGTGAGGTGAAGTAAAAGCTCAATAGAGCTGCAGTAACCTGAACTGAGCAGCCATGTCTGGTTACCTGGAGCAGGTGGAGGCAGGGGGCGGAGCCTCAGACAGACAGAGGAATAGGAAGTGAGTCGCTTACAGGCAGACGTACATGACGACCGACAGACGTATATGTGGTGGTTTGTGAATTTAACTTCCTGCTACAGAGAATAGAGCGCGTTCGGGCAGAGGCACGCGAACACGGTGAGATGTTTATTAATAATAATATTATTAATATTAATCTGTTCACGTGTGGGTTCTGTTTCATGCTCTTTTTTCTGATGATCTAGCGGTTCGTTAGAGGTTTGGCAGCCGGGGGTTGTCATTGGGCTCGTGCAGCAACACGGAAATAAATTCTTCTGTTGGTAGAAAGATCAATAAACGGATATGTTATGACCGTGCAGCTGCGTGACCTCATATAAGCGGGCAGTGACGTCGTATGGACGTGTGCGGCAGGAATGGATCAATCAGCAGGCTTTCAATGGGCTAAGTCAGGCGGTTAAAGGCTCAGATCGTACAAAATATAAAATACATTATTTTCTCTATGGAGTCTGGTGTGTGCTGATCTCGTACTAGTAAACAATAATGCGTTATTGAACTTGTATCGGTCACAGATGTTTGATGGTTGGTTTTTACTATAAAACGATGTTTTATTCCTGATAAAGATTAGACATTTCTGAGTCAGCTTATCGATCAGAAGTTCATTACATTAATTACGGATAGAAAATAAGTGATTTATCAGACTGAAAGTACAGAAAAACTAAACATGATTGGCTTCCAGAGAAAAAATAAACTGATTTCATAATTGATCATTTAGCATTGATTCGGACCCTCTGGGTGCAGTTTATTTCCTGTCTGCATGACATGTGCTCGATCACCAGATGTTACAGCTTTGCAGGAAGTAAGGAAAAAATAATTTGCAACAGTAATACACACAAAATAACAGTACAGGAAGTAACAGGAAGTCAGTTTATTTACATTATAAAAATTATACGCATTACAATTCTTAGACTATATGGCCTGACATGTTCCTGAAACTTGGCAAGGTTTGTGCATGTGATGGAGGGGAGCTTCCTGCCAGTTGGCAATTTTAATGTCTGGTTTGCATCGGATTAATTATTTGTAGATGGATTTATTTGTGGTAAAGATGCCATGGTTGATGTTGTCTGTGACTACTGGTATGAGTCAGGGGCTTTTGGGTGAATCTGTGTTATTGGGTTCCTTTCATGCAGGGCTTAGAGCTGAAATGTTCACTGTATTTGTCCTTGTTGAGAGAGGGTGGGGTGTTAATGGACCAAACAACTAATCAGTTAATTCAGAATTCAACATGTTAAAGAAAATAGCAGTCAGTTGCAGTTCTGCTTCAGGTAGTTTTACCCAATTCAGTTAACCATAGACACAATCTGCATGTTTTTAAACTCTGAAGTACCCTCAGTAAATACAAACCTGACATGGATATCTCAAGGAAATTAAACCAAGTTATAACCAAGTCCAGTTGCGTTTGATTTAATTTCCATGACCTGGACAAATGAGAATATTCACAGGCTGACATGGATGTTCAGCTTCTGCACATGTGTGTAAACAGTCCCTCTCCTCAGAGACATACGTTCATCAGAGCAGATGAAAGCCCTACTTTTGACTTGCAGGCAACATTTCCACATATTTATGTACGTAGAATTACTTGATGGAATAATAATGAGAGTATTTTCTGTCTCTCTTTTCAGGCAGTCCAGCTCTGTTGACCAATGCTTCCTGTTTTCTCATCATGGTGTTAGCAGGATGTGTGGATGTCCGGACCTGAACCTGCAGATCTACAACAAACGCCCCTGATCCCGGCCAGACCTAGACCAGGTTTTATTGCTGGATCTCAGGAGGTCTAACTGCATTCTCCCTCCAGTGACTCAGGACCGTCCTGGTCCAACTCTTACTGAGAAGGTCATGTGGAACAGCAGAAATGTGATTCTGATCCTGCTGCCAGCCCTGCTGCTGGGGTGAGTTATACATAGAATGTATATTATTATTGTTATTATTATCTTTATCATTATCACTATTGATGATAATAATACAAATAAATGTAAGAAGCCCATTAATCAGAAGGATAGTAGTTCATTTCCCATCTCCAGAAACCTGATGTTCATAGAACAGGAACAGTTTGTTCTCTTATGATGATCTCTGAAAAGTTCTGTTAAGATAAAAATATTCAAATCATCAAACACCCCATTTTTCATTGTTGGAGTTTGAAGGAACAACAAATTTGATTTACCAGTTGAGATCATTTATCAGCAACCATTTTTAAATTATTGAATAATCAGTCAAAAGTAAAAAAGACTCTTAAAGTTTCTTAAATATGTTCTGGTTTGTTAAGACCTCTTTGACAGAAAACTACATGTCTTTATATCTAAGGGATTGAATTTTTTATTTAACACCACTCTACAACAACAACAACACTACTCTTTGCCTGTGACACACACGTGATTAGTTGACAGGTGATGATTGATTCATTGTGTCTATAAAATGTCAGAAAATGGTTTATAATTTCTTAAAACTCATTGTGACATCTTCAAATGTCGTTTTGTCTCAAATCCCAAAAGTCCAAAGATATTTACTATCATGTTTGATAGAAAGACTAAAAGCACATTTGAGAAGCTGCAACCTTAAATATTACTGTTTTAGTTTACACCAAAATACTTACTTACTTAAAACCCTTTGGGGGTTGTTTGGGGAACATTCATGAACTTTCTCCAGCTGGTTCGGTAAAAAGTTGTTGCTGATAGCGCTACACACAGTTCCTTATGGTTGGTTAACCTCCTGTTACCTGCAGCTCTCAGCTGCTGATACAGATTAAACAGAGTCCTCACACTAAGACTGACTCCTGATGTAGCTGCAGATCTGCACTCAGAGCAGCTGAAACAGCAGTTTGTGTTTGTTGGTGGGAGCTTTCAGTCATCTTGCATGGTCTTCCTTGGATGGATACGTGTGTTGTTGTTGTTGTTAATTAGATGTAATGCTGAGTCTCTTTAAACTGAACTGTCTGCATGATGTTATGTTTCTGCAGTTTGACTTTTAAATGAAATCTATATTTAAGCAATCATTTATTGAATGTGTTTTAATCCACAGAGTGCTCTACATCTACCTGAACATGTCCTCAAGGTAACACACACACACACACACACACACACACACACACACACACACACACACACACAGACAAACATACACACACACACTAAAATAAATGTTCACTATCACTATTTACAGCTTCAATGATCAGTCAATTAATAGAAAATTAATTGATTAATTGTTCTGAGACATATTTTATGGAAAAAAAATCTGATTCCATCTTCTACAAGACATTTAAGGATGTCATGTTGGACTTCCGGGAACACTGCTCAACATTTTCCAGCAGACAGCAGACTGTCCTTACCTAAACATGATTATGATCTTAACTTTCAAACAAGTTTTTAAGTAAGCAGACAGAAAGCAGATAGAAAAGACTTTATACGGTAATCACAAACATCATGTTTGTTCTTTGCAGGTTGGTTCTGCCCTTCGACAAAGAGACACAACCAGAGGGCGGGTCAGTAACACACACACACACACACACACACACAGTTGAGATTGATATTCTTATCATACAAAGCAGAGCAGCTCTCCATACTGCACACAGTCATGATTGCAGTTACATACAATATAAACTAGTACCGTACATCTACCTGCACATGTCCTCAAGGTAACAGACACACACACATTCACATTAAAATAAATGTACACTATCACTATTTACAGCTTCAATGATCAGTCGATCAACACACACACACACACACACACACACACACACACACACAGTAGAGACTGATAGGCTTATCATACAGAGCAGCTGTGAGCTCACCAGACTGCACACAGTCACATGACTGCAGTTACACACAATATAAACACAGGTCCTACTTTAACACACAGTATAATATTTTCTTCTTCTTCTGATCTGAAAACACAAACACTCCCAAGATTAAACAATTTTTACTCAACATAGAAACAAAAGGGTTAGAGTTAGGGCGAGGATTAGTGTTGACATACATAGAAAGAGACAAAACATGGTATAATTTACCTGATAATTATATGAATACCTGCAGATTATAAGTTATTTAAAGAAGAGACGAAATATATATAGAATATTCCTTTATTATTATATTAGAACAAACTAGAGTTAGAGATACATACTTCAGTCAACAACAATAAGTCCTAACTGTTAACTACAATAAACACTACTATCAACAACGTAAATAACAAAATGCTAAATTTTAAAACAAATCCCAAATCAAATGAATAAATGAAAAATACATATACAACTACTGACCCCAGTGATAGAGGACATTGAACAAGCCAGATCAAAAGTACACATCGCCCCCTGTTGGTTAAAGAGTTTTGCAGTTCATTTTTCATCACAGCCATTATTTCTGTTGTGGATGTACTGTCTCACAAGGTATTATTACAATTCTATAAAATATGTCTTCATAGGACAATTTTTAATTGTTGACAAATACTGTACATTGAACACTTCACATATCCATATATCTTCTTCTAATAATGTATTATATTACATTGCTCATTGTTACATTGTTTTTTTTTTAATTTTTACCTTTTCTTGTTCCATTGTATGTAATGGCAGCAATTAGAGATGAATAAAGTACAACCATAACTATAACCATAGAAACATAAATCTACACATTGCTATTTGAGCTCCAGATACTGTGGCCAAGTTTTGTCATATTGCTGATTTTATTTACATATTTACAAGTAAACTAGGGTGGGCAGCAGGGTGTTTGCTCTGCTCTTTTTTCAGTCTAAACTATCAATATTTGCTCCTTCTCTCTAGAATTACTTTTCTTCATTTCTGAGGCTGTCAAAAACTGATGAATGTGACTGACTCCTCTCCTCTGCTCATGATGACAAGAAACTTTTTATAAGGGCTGGCTCAGACTTGTCTCTGACTAACTCTAACTATAGGCTTAGACTGCTGACTGACTGAGCTCTCCCATTTCCCATTCATGTCCCATTAACGCCTTCAGTATCTCCAGCATCTCCATCTTTGTCTTCAAATGTCTTGGGTTTTTTTTTTACCAACTGTGACAAACGCATATCTGACATTTTATAGACCAAATGAAGAATTTGTTTATCAAATCAAATTTCATTTATATAGCCCAAAATCACAAAATACATTTGTCTCAGAGGGCTTTACAATCTGTACAGGGAGTGACACCCTCTGTCCTTAGACCCTCGATTAGTGAGGAAAAACTTGACCACCAAAAAACCTTTTAACAGGGAAAAAGGTGGAAGAAACCTCAGGAAGAGACACAGAGAATGGATCCCTCTCCCAGGACGGACAGACGTGCAATGATGTCACATGTACAGAACAATCAACACACACATATTGTACACTCACAATAAATTATAGTGAATTACAATGGATGATAAGAATAGGTTACAATGAATGATGAATTATTACAGTAACAGTGGAACTTGTGATAGATACAGATGCACAGCAGCAAATCATTAACTAACTATAAACTGAAATGGGGATATGGCAACAATGATGACGGCGACAACACATGCAGTAGACGCCACGCAGGACCACAGCAGCAGACACAGTCCACAAGAACCTGCTGGACGAGAGAGCACAGAAACTCCGGGGAAGTTTCTGTGCTCTGTATTTAGATCCTTGTTAGCTATGGTAACAATGCTTCATTGAAAAACAAACTGATAATGAAAATTATCATCTTCTGAGTATTGGTTGTTATTGGAAGCTGTTGGCTCTCAATCATGTCTGTTTGAAGTAACAACAGCTGCTTAAATTAAAATTGCTGTCGTTTCTGGAGACAAACTGTGACAAACAAAATGTGACTTCTGTGTGTGTGTGTGTCCTGTAGATCTGATGCTGAAGTCATTATGACTCATGTTTTGCACCTGGTGGCTCCTGACCAGTAAGTACACTGATGTCATTATCAAATTTAGTTTTTAATAATTAACAACATATTGATTTGTTGGTTTTTATTTGCATCATGATCTCTAATTGGATAAACAATCAGCGTGTCACAATTTCGTACTGCATTTAGAGCTGCAACAATTAATCAATCAACAAAAGATTAATTGGCAACTGTTATAATTGATTTATTTTTTGAGTTTTTCTGTGTTTTTTATATCTTGTATGCCGATCAAACAAGCGGTTTGTATTTGTATCATCATCCTTTACAGTTTTACATTCGACTGTGACATTTGAATGACACTACCAATTAAACTCCACTCTACACATTTCCTAAACATTTAATATTTCTTTAGATGTTTCACCAACATCTACAATCGGTTTGAATGTTTTTCAGCCGTGAGCTTCTTCCTTGACACAGACACACTGCACTCTGCACACAGGAAGACTTCAATAATCAGATGTTTGATCAACATCAAATACTAAACTAAAAGGTTGTGTTCTCACACACTGGATGTCATACGACCTTAAAAACATTTCAAAACATAAAACTATAATATAAACCTTAAAAATACTAAAACAACATAATTGAATTAAATACAGTAAATTATTATTATTATTATTAAGAAGATAAAACAACAAACAAATAACTAACTGCCATTAAACTGAAAACATTTTAAGAAGAATTAGATATTTATTACTATATTTATTTATATCTATAATTGCAAACAAACTCTGAATTTTAACTGTCAATAGATAGTTAGACAAATTAAGATAAAGATAGAAGTAATATAAAATAGAATGCAATAGAAATATATATATATAAATAATTGGTACTAAGTGATATATACGGTAAGCTTAGAAAATGGTTGTTATTAATGCTATTATATTAAAAGCGCTAGTAAAGATTCCTAATTAAGGATATTTGATTTAACTTACAGATTATGCCTCTGACAAGCACAAAAGTCAAGGAAGTAGACTTGACCCAAGAAAAGGCATAAAATAACACAAACCTGAGGGACAGAATACTAGTTATGATTTAGATGCTGATGTGAACGCTTATTGCAAGTCAGAAACTTAAAATTACAAAAAGTGTGATATGAAATTAATGTGGTATTATTAATTACACCCCTCAGCATGTAAGAGTTCTGGGTAATGAAGTCCTTAGTTTTTGAGGCTAAAAAGCCTCGATCTGCCTCCAACACTTTGGTGTTGGAGCCTTGAATGATTCCATGAAAACTTTACATGTTCAACTTCACTACTGGTCAGAAGAACGAGATAATCAGGATGTGTTGCTGTAATTCACTCTGCATGTAGGGCACTAACAAGAATTTAGACTGATGAGGAACCTATTTGTGTTTCAGTCTACAGTACAAACAGCCCAGCGTCATGCAGGGGTGAGTAAAGTTCTCTGTCACTGCTGTTCATAAGACTGAAGATGTTGTTGATGTTTTATGTCTTTGTGTTTATTTAACAATACTCAGAAAGACTGCACTACTTGTTTAAGTGTTTACTTTTTAAATTACTAAATATAAGTTTAGTTATTTGAATGGAGGTACATGCTTTGTTCTATTAGTTGTGTCATTTGTCTTTCATCAGCCAGTAATGGCTGTTTATTTACTTACATTCAATGAGTAATTCTATCAAGTCACAAGGTTTGGGTAATGGCATAGCTAAAGCCTCCCCTTCAGACTTTATAGTTGACAGCCTGTTACACTCTCCATTCTTTACATGACGACAATGATGATGACGATGTTGATGGTGTTTATTTCTTTGATTGCAGTCGTACCGACGTGATGACAGTGGCGCCCTGGTTGGCTCCTGTTGTCTGGGAGGGAACCTTTAACCCAGTTCTCCTTGACAGCATCTACAAACCAAACAACATTACCATCGCTGCCACTGTGTTTGCTGTTGGAAAGTATGACAACATGACATCAAGTAGTAATAATGTGACCTTTGACCTCAAGGTGACCACTCTGACCTTCTGGGCAGGTACATTATGTTCCTGAAAAAATTCCTGGAGACAGCAGAGCAACACTTCTTCGTTGGTTTCAAGGTACAAATCCATGTGTTCACTGACCAGCCAAAAGATGTGCCTCGGATCAAAATGGCTGTTGGCAGAAAGGTAAACAGGATCAGTTGATTAATGAGATGTGTGCTTTGGGTTATTGTCCTGTTTTCATTAAGGATATCTCCTCCTCAACCCTGACCCTCAACCCTGGGTGTTATTGGGCAGGTGATGGGCGGTGTCTGGTTTCTTCCTGACAAGACACTTAGAATTGATGCCAAAAAGTTAAAAAAAGACTTGGTTTTATCAGGCCGGAGAATTGTGTTTCTCTGATAGTCTTTTAGCTGTGTTTTTACCATAAAGCCCACATCGGTGGAGTGTTGCAGTGAAGGTTGTCCTTCTGGAAGTTTCTCCCATCTCCACATAGGATATCTGGAGCTCAGCCAGAGTGACTTGGTTACAATGCCCTTCTCCCCTGATTGCTCAGTTTGGCCCGGTGGCCAGCTTTAGGAAGAGTCCTGGTTATACCAGGGGTAATTTTAATGCAGCAGAAATGTTCATAGCCTTCTCCAGAACTGTGCCTGACACAACCCTGTCTCTGAGCTCTGCAAACAGTTACTTCCTCCTCATGGCTTGGTCTGTACTCTGATATGTATTGTTAGCTGTGAGACCTTGTGTAGACAGGTTTTGTCATTATAAGGTATTGCATGTAGCTTGATGAGAGAGAAAAAATGCAGCACAAGGCTGCAACATAACAAAATGTGAATGTATGTGTGTGTATATGGAGATGACACACATGGACTCTTTCCATCCATAACACATCATCAAGAGCTGCATTAGCACCTGTAATTTTTACCTTTCTAGTTTAACCTGTCACATCAGAGTCACAGTCATGTTTTAAAAACCGGCAGAACAGAAAAAAGTAGTTTTTGTGCATGTTTGATCTATGCATCTAAAGAGTCCTCCTCCTCATCCAGCTGATGGTGCATTCAGTCCCCAGCTCGAAGCGTTGGCAGGAGATTTCTGCTCGCAGGATGGAGCTTATCCAGACACTGATAGAAAAGGAGCTTCGTAGCCACGCTGACTACATCTTCTGTCTTGATGTCGATTCCCAGTTTCACGGCCGCTGGAGCACCGAGTCTCTGGGCGGACTGGTCGCTGTGATACATCCAGGTCTGTAGTCACAGAGCTACCTGTACAGGTGAGGTTGGGCTGTGTCTCATGTGTTGCTTCCTAACTGTGTGTCTGCAGGTTACTACAGAGACGACCGCAGCAGGTTCCCCTACGAGCGCAGACCACAGTCCACAGCCTATGTGGCTGCTGGTGAGGGAGATTTCTACTACTGTGGAGGGGCATTTGGGGGCCTCCTGCAGGAGGTGCACCTGCTCGCCAAGACCTGCCGCTCCAACTTTGAGACTGACGCCAAGAAAGGCATTGAGGCTGCCTGGCAGGAGGAGAGTCACCTGAATAGGTAGGCAGTGTCAGCTAAACAGACATTGGTTGTAATTGTATTTTAGATAGATAGATAGATAGATAGATAGATATGATAACTTCCTGTTCTGGTGTGTTCAGGTACATGTGGATCAACAAACCCAGTAAGATCCTGTCACCCGAGTATCTATGGCAGGACTTCAAACCCAGAAACCCAGAGATTCACATCATTCGCTTCTCCGGAGTTGTCAAGAACTACGCTGACATCCGACCCAACGTCTGACAGTCAAAACTGAACCGGACTGAACTAAAGTAGACGTAAAGAGCTGAGCTTTGAGACAAATTTGGATAAGCTCGGCTACACCTGTATACACTCTCTGAACTGCATCACACCTGTCCGACTTGTCCACCTCTTCACCTGTGCTTCATTTCTCCATCACCTGACACTACAGAATGAGAAACATTCTGTTGTCACACGATGTCACGACCTAATTTGTCTGCCTTCAGCCTAACAACTCATCACCTCTACTGCACATGTGCAACTTGTTGAGCTGGTGAAAACATACCATAATTTAACAGCACTCCTCTCAGACATGTTTCAGGCATCCATTTAATGTCACAGATAGATACCACTTGTTTTTCTTTTTAGGCTTCATATTCTTTTTCTTCTGCATTCTTTTTCTAAAAACACTAACGTTGAAACATGTCTACTGGATTTTACTCATTTGGACGCTGAAGCTTCATATTAGCTTCAGATAAACCTTTAAATAAATTTTTGCATAGGACGAGGACTGTGGATTTTTACATTGTAAGTGCATTGTAAAGAGATCTTCTAATGGTCGGTATAAACAGGAGGAACGACTGCAGCACGAAAAACATGTTTCAGTATCTTTTAAGTCTGACTTAAACATACCGTAAACTTAATCTCCTGAAACATCTCACGTTCAAAGTTAAGGATATTTTATATTCTGTCTTGTCAGTGTAAACAAATATATTTAGGAACATGTGCCCACAGTCTAACTTTTAAAGGAATACTCTCTCTATTTGAGTCAGATGTTCAGATTGATTCCTCTCTCTTTATCTGTACATTAAATATGAGGCTACAGTTAGTTGCTTCATATGTTTCCTGTCTTTATCAAAGCATAAAGACAGGAAACGGGGAAACATCAAGACTGGCTCCAGCTCTCTGATTAACAGGTTTATTTAATCTAAACAAAAAAAAAGTGTAAAAACTGAAATGTAAAAACTAAAAACACAACTGAAAGCAGACATTTTCTTGCATGTGAGCAGTAGGTTCCTTATCAATCTTCTCTTCAAACTGTGTTTTACAAAATGTGTAAGTATTCCTTTAAATGAAAGAGATTGAGGATGTTACAAACTCAAAGCGGGACACTTCTCATAACAGATTTACAATCAAATTTTCAGATATAGAAAAATAATCTGCAACCTTTCTGGCAATCAATTGTTTTAAAAAGGGAAATATTGGAAAACATGTGATTTATTTTTCTGTCACTAAACTGACTGTTTGTTGGTCAGAGAGAATGAGACATTTAGACAAATAGACAAATGATTAATCAATAATTAAAAGAACCGTTACAGTTACAGTTCTGCCCTGAACAACACCATTAAGTCACACCCGTGCAAGAGGACTCGCTTGTGGCGGTTTTTTGAAGTAACGATTTTATTCAAGTTGAGGTTTTTAGGTTTTTGGGGTGCCAGCCAGGTCCCAGCCTGACAATTTAAAATTTCAGTTACTTATTGAAAACCACACAAAGTATGCATAAATTCAGAACACAATTCATACAACCTTAAACAGAAAGTGTGAACGTGAAACTTGCACTGGCTACCCGTTAAATCTAGAATAGAATTTAAAATTCTTCTAACATACAAAGCTCTTCATGGTCAGGCACCATCATATCTAAATGAGCTCATAGTACCTTACTAACCCACTAGATCACTGCGCTCCCAGGATGGTGGGTTCCTTGTGGTTCCTATAGTGTCTAAAAGTAGATTGGGAGCCAGAGCTTTCAGCTATCAAGCTCCTCTTCTGTGGAATAAACTACCACTCTGTGTTCGGGATGCAGACACGATCAACACCTTTAAGAGTAGACTTAAGACTTTCCTGTTTGATAAAGCTTATAATTAGGGCTGGCTCAGGTCATCCCTTAGTTATGCTGCCATAGAACTAGACTGCTGGGGGACTTACACACTCACTCATTCTCTCTTCTTATCTAATCTATCTATGTATCATGTTACTAATTAAACTTCTTCCCCGGAGTTTCTGTGCTCTCTCGTCCAGCAGGTTCTTGTGGACTGTGTCTGCTGCTGTGGTCCTGCGTGGCGTCTACTGCATGTGTTGTCGCCGTCATCATTGTTAACATATCCCCATTACAGATTATAGTTAGTTAATGATTTGCTACTGTGCATCTGTATCTTTATCACAAGTTTCACTGTTACTGTAATAATTCATCATTCATTGTAACCTATTCTTATCATCCATTGTAATTCACTATAATTTATTGTGAGTGTACAATATGTGTGTGTTGACTGTTCTGTACATGTGACATCATTGCACGTCTGTCCGTCCTGGGAGAGGGATCCCTCTGTGTCTCTTCCTGAGGTTTCTTCCACCTTTTTCCCTGTTAAAAGGTTTTTTGGTTGTCAACTTTTTCCTCACTAATCGAGGGTCTAAGGACAGAGGGTGTCACTCCCTGTACAGATTGCAAAGCCCTCTGAGACAAATGTATTTTGTGATTTTGGGCTATATAAATGAAATTTGATTTGAATTGATTTGAAAGTGAACAAACCAAAATCCCACTTTTTGTTTCAAAAAATATTTATACAACAGCAAAATCATAGACAATGTCCACAACTTTAGTTCAATTTGGACAGTTCAGTTCCAACAAAAACACTGGTTTCTGATTTTCTGTTTTTTTCCAGCAAAAAACGTTCACCCAAACAAAGACACTAAATCCTCCGATAAGAAAAGGTAAGGAAGAGAAAAAAAACGTTTTAATATTCCAGGTTTATTAGCTCACCAGCCAGCATCCCAGAGTTCTTCCTCTGACATAGGAAAACACAAGCATTTCCACAGATCCCCGGTAACGACCCAGTCTGCTGCGGACGCACGTGTGAGGAAGACGAGGGACTAGACTGCCTCAGTACTCACTGTCTTTTTATGCTCTCCGCAGTGTGCGGGCGAAACGCCGAACTCCTCTCGCTTCGGTCCCGGAATGAAAACGCCGGTCGCGGGCCCCATGACAGTTTTCCACGTCATCTTTAAGGACCGTCGCATACATGTTGCTAGGCAACCGGAATGATCACATGGGCAGAGATATGGGTGAGCTCGTTATACGCTGATTTTATATTCAGTCAGAATGTTTACTCCCCTTTTAAAGTTGGTGTTAGTGTGGTTTGTCAGGAGTTTCTCCTTCGGTCCACCTGTCAAACTCAGGTGATCCACCACTCAGGTTCGCCAGCTTCCATGTGCTGTTTGAACCTGCGCAGGTCTGACATCATCTGACTTCAGATTTTTTGCTGTGTAAGAATTTGTTCATTAATGTTATCAGATTAAATAGTTAATGTTATTATAATTGTAATTTAATTTTTTGATCAGCACAACATAATTGCCCTAAAAATAATACACTAAATGATGTTAAATGTTAGTATGCTACAGCACATTAAAGTGTATTGGTGCTTGGACTATTAAATGGTACGCACATTACACTTAGAGTTACAATGGTCTTAAAGTTGGACAAAAGCCCAACTTTAATTGTATTAACTACACTTGACTGCGTTACAATTGAACTATTTTAAGTAAATCCAATATTTTAAATCTATTCTGTTTGAAGCCAAGACCTTCCAGGTAAGGAGTATGGAGTGTTGTCATTCATGCTCTGGAAACACATCCTGCTACCTTAGACAAAGCTAACACCAGCTTTCTGGGAAAATTTAGCACTGCACACTAATGTTGGCTAACTAAACGTATAGGTATCATAATTAACATTAAACTTAGTGAAATGTTGCAACAGTAGTCCAACAGAGCCAGAGAGAGCAGCATGTGAGCCAAACAAAATGACCACCATCACACTTACTAGTTTAATTTAGAGATTGAGGCCAGAATGATTGACTTAGTATTTGTAGAGAAAAGTTGAGGCTTTTTGAATGAGAGTGTTGGAGCAGCAGCAGCTGTCGGTGGCATTTTAAGGTACTTCAGCCTCACAACTGGAAGCTCCTGATTGAAGCTACACATGTGGGCATTGATAAGCTCGCAAGATCGAAGCAGCTTATGCATTAATTGATAGTGATAGCACAGCATTTTGAATTCTTTTGTTTCTGCCATATAAAAGAATGAGCACCAACTGCATTCTGTTCAGTCCATCTGTTCACTCTCATCTCAGTGAACTTCTTGACTGATGCTCAGAACAGCAAATGAGACAGACACACACAATGTTTCCATCACTTTGCCTCAACATACACTTAGTGCTTAGGAACTTATACCAACTTTAAAGTCTTTCCATAAATATTTAATGGTTCACATATGGTTCAACATTTTATTTAAAGCAGTGCTACTGGGTTGTTGCTGTGTTACTTGTTGTTGGTTGGTTGGTTGTTATTCATGTAACCAATAACAAAGTGCATAAATATTTTTTTCAGTGAAAAACACTAAACATTTAATCTCAGTTCAGTTTGATATATGTGATATTTAACTAGTGATAAGAGAAGGAAACCACCTTCACCTTCACAGTTCTAACCCTAACCAACATACATCCTATATTTACCGTAATAGAAAAATCCTTAAATGTCAGCAGAAAAACATGGTGTGGAAAAATATTCAACTTTATCACTGAATTATTTAACTAATAAAAAAATTGGAATATTTTAGAATTGCTAAATGTCAACTTTGGAATTTTCAAACAGTGATTCACCAAACAAAGTGGAATGATTTTATGCTGTACTGTTATAAAGACTGTACTGTAACTGGGAGGTTTCTAGGTGATGATATGTGACACAAAAAGATCACACTGCTGTAAACATGACGTCTATATGTTGCGTTCAGTAACACACACAGTCAGGATCAGTGTGCAGCCGGACAGGAAGCTGAATGAACTCTGTGACTCGGCTCTACCCTAACCCTATCTCTTGTTGGCTCTGAGTTCATCCTTTGACTCCTATGTTTTTATTATGTCAGCAGCACAATCTAACAAACTCAAAAATCAATCTGTTTCCTGAGGAGACATTTGATCAGAGTCACTGTGGAAGAGTTACCTTTCCCATAGGTGAACAACATGTCGTTGGTTAGCAGACTCTTAGTTCAGGTGCAGCTTTTAAAAGAAGATATGAAGCGTTTCAGGAGTCTCCTTTTGTCACTTTCATCTCGACTGAATCTGTTGTAGCCTCTAATTGGCTATTGTAGATGTGACCTTGTAACCACTGCAGCATCAGATAAACTGTGTGTATGTGTGTGTAAGACAAGTTCAGACTTTACCCTCATGCATAAGGGCGTCACACAGCTGGGGATATAATTTGTGTGCTGTTAAAACTCTATCTTTGTGAGGACCAATTCGACAATCAAAATGAGCAGCAGTAGGTGTAAAGAAATTAGAGTTTACCTGTCGCTGCCTGTTAAATTCAACAGTAGACTTGCTATTATTTTCATCATATTTTACAAAATATTAATATGCAGAAAGAGAGGGCAAAATCGTTTTTTAAAACCATCAATACAATTAAAGACTGCATATGTCTGCAGGATTAATGAGCAGAGTTTTGTTAACTAACTAATTATATGATACAGTCAATTTGAGTGCTTTAGCTGACAGCAGCATCAGATTGTCATTAGGGGTGTGACGAGATCTCGTGTGACGGGTTGGAAATCGGTCTCGCGAGATTTGTTATCCAACAAGCAGCCGGAAAACACATGCATAACTATTTGCGACGCCCCCGCCACTTTTAAATTGTGATCCAACAAGCAGCCGAATTACGTCGGAAAACAAAAAAACAAAGTTAAATAAAAGTCTGTTGTCCAGGCATTCATATTTGTAATTTAGTTTTTTTTAAAATCTCGTCTCGTCTCGTGAACTGAGTGTCTCGTCACACCCCTAATTGTCATACATATCCTCCAAATCTTGATCTTAAGGTTCACTTCAGCTCACAGATAATCATCACAACAAGTTATTTTAATAAAGTGTGAACTTTTCAAAACATATTTCTAACTGATTTAATAACTGTTAAATAGGGTTAAATAATGATTTCCTCCTTTATTACTTTAATCACAATACATTTTAATGGGTTGCACTAAGGCTGTAAATCATGTTAGTGCAAGTAGAAACTGTGAGTGTAAATCTGACTGATTAGAGGTATTATCGAAAATCAGAAAAAGCTGAAAGAGAGGAAGTAACCACAGAGACCAAACACACCCTCCTATTCTTAATGTGTGTGTGTGTGTGTGTGGGAGGTGGTGTCAGCAGTTTAGGTCTCATAAAGTCTATAAAACATTCACTTTCATACATACACGTGCGCGCGCGCGCACACACACACACGTTAGGAATAGGAGGGTGTGTTTGGAAAGAGAGACAATGAAGGTGCCCTCATACACCCAAACACCCTGAATCCATTTATGACCTGTGTGTGTGTGTGATCCAAGTATTCCTTACGTTGTGGGGACATCAATCTGTTTACACATGTTGGAGACTCTCCCCCCTTATGGGGACAAAAAGCACATCCCCTTAACATAAATCATTGATTTTAGGGTTGAGGTTAAGCATGTGGTGGTTATGGTTAAGGTTAGGATAAGTCTCCAGGAAATTAATGTAAGTCAATGTAATGTCCCCTGAAGAGATGGAAACCCAACATGACGTAATTTCATTTCAGAGTGAGCGACTGAAGAATGAAAATGAGAGAGGGCGGCAGGAAGGTGGAGACAGAAGGAGAGGTGGGCGGGGCGTGAACACAAGGGGCTCGGCAGACTGAGGAGGAGACAGGAGACAGTCGGATCGTTGAGGGAATTGAACAGACAATCTGCCAAGGACGAGCTGCTGCTTTAACGAGGTTTGATTTTCTTTTGTGTATTTCTCTGATCTTCAGCTAAATTCATTTAACAGCGATTTTAATGAGTCAAGATGTCTTGTATTAGTAGTAAATTACATGCATTTAATAGTTTTATTATTCAGTGATGGATGAACTATTCACAGTAAAAGAAGCACAGTGTGAGAATACAAATATAAATTCTCCATTCTAAATTTTGAAGTTGAAGTATTATCTAAATGTACAATAAAAGTATTTGTTATGCAGCAGGATTATTACTGAAGAATTCATGTGTCCACAGTAGTTTAATGTTGGAGTAGTCACATTCTCAAGTACCTCAAAACTGCAATGAAGCACAATAATGTAGTAAATGTACTGAGTTACAGCTGTGTTTTATTCAATTTAAATCCTTTCAAATCCTCACAGAGCCTGGTAAGGTTTATCTATTTGATCTGTTTCAGTTTTTCACTGATAATGTGATTGAAAGCACCAGAAACAGCCAGTAAGTGGACCTGGAGTTATGATAATTTTGTCAACCACGTCCTATTCACTGAAGACGGTCATGACACACAGTTGAAAGCGTTCATGCTCATATTTCTGTTTACTGTTCAGTGTTCAACTGTGAGAGAAAATCAGATCTTTCAGACATGCTTGTGACATGCACGTTCTTGTGAATCTATGTCAGCTGATCTCATGTAAACACCTGATCCAAGTGTTTTCTGATGGTTCTCTGCCAACAACTTGAGCTCTGTCAGTTATCAGTAAAACAAAAAAACATCATGATAAATGATGATTTGGACAGAAAAGAAAGAGGCTTAAGTATTTCTGTTTAAAGACAAAATGCAGACACTATATTTTGTTAAAACTGAATCAGACGTTTAGGTTTAATAATTAAAAATATTATTATGCCTTAAGAAACTTCTGAAAAAATATGTCCCACATACACAAGTAGCTTAATGTAGTTGATCATAACTGAATGGGAGACTCAGCAGGCAAGAGGAAAACTGAAAAACAATTTAAAATGTAAAAATGTTGACCACAACTGAAAAACACTAAACACACTGCAGCCAAACTCCTATCAAAATATATTTTTTAATAAATATTTCTGCAAACGCAGTTTACCGTACTTCAGTATGAAATTCCCATCAGTATTAATTAATGTGCATGCAGGCACCTTCAGGCCTGGACTTTTATCGGATGTTGCATATTACTTTCCATTCCATGACACTAGAGACACCCACTAATTATACGTCATGTCACTGTATATCACATATAGACCAGATCATGTACATTTCATGTAAATCGGATGATGTTTGTCACATAAGGTGGCGCTATGACTATGACTCTATATGAAGTACAGAGAAGGTCATAGGGAGCTGCAGTGTCTTTGTCGATCTGGAGAAAGCTTATGACAGGGTGCCTAGAGAGGAACTGTGGTATTGTATGAGGAGGTCTGGAGTGGAAGTATGTTAGAGTGGTGCTGGACATGTATGAGGGCTGTAAGACAGTGGTGAGGTGTTCTGTAGATGTGACATAGGAGTTCAAGGTGGAGGTGGGACTGCATCAGGGATCAAGTCATGAGCCCCTTCCTGTTCACTATGGTGATGGACAGGCTGACAGATGAGGTTAGACAGGAATCTTCATGGACTATGATGTTTGCAGATGACATTGTGATCTGTAGTGAGAGTAGGGAACAGGTGGAGGAGAAGCTAGAGGGGTGGAGGTTTGCCCTGGAAAGGAGAGCAATGAAGGTTAGCTGCAGCAAGACTTAGTACATGTGTGTGAATGAGAGGCAGTTTGGAAGGGGTGGATAAAAGTGTCAGGTGTGATGTGTGATAGAAGAGTTTCAGCTAATTTGAAAGGAAAGGTGTACAAAACTGTGGCGAGACCAGCAATGTTGTTCGGGAGGAGATATATGGATGTAGTGAAATAAGACATGAAGTAGTTGCTGTGAGAGAAGAGGATACAGAAGACAGGGTTAGATGGAGGCAACCGATTCACTGTGGCGACCCCTGAAGGGATAACCAAAAGGAAAAGAAGAAGAAGATGACTATAACTCAATACTCACATGTCGATGTGTTCTGGCCTGGACTGAAATCAAAGTACATTCAAAATGGCCAACTTTCTGTTGGATTTACAGTATGGCTACACAAGGTTTTTTGTAAGTCTGGATATAATACATCTGCATACCAAATTTCTTTCATGTAGGTGAAATGTAACAGAGGGACTTTACATTTGTAACCCTATTTCTGATGTATGATACATTGATAAATGGACTACACTTCTATAGCACCTTTTTAGTCTTTTCAACCACTCAAAGCACACATGTCAGCATTCAGCCATTCACACACATTCATACACTGATGGCAGAGGCTACCATACAATGTGCTGCAGATCAGGAGGGCCATACTCAAGGACACTACTATATGCTGACTGGAGAAGTTGGAACAAATGGACGACTGCTCTACCACAGCGCCCCAAGTAGGTGAAACTCTATGGTGGCGTTTTAACATTTTAACTTTGTAGGGAGCACCAGCAGGCCACACCCATACACAAAATAAAAGAGCATGTGAAATCAGTTAGTGAGACAGCTGTCAGACATGAAGTCACATGACTTCACTTAAACAATCAACAATTAGTAAATCCTGCACAGCATTGTTCCCTCCATCTCAGCTGCTGGTTTCCACCTGTCTGTCTAACTGCAGCATGTTGTTGTCGTTCTCTCAGGTGGGTGTCTCCATGGCGATAGGTGTGTGTGTTTTGCTCAGTCTGTATGTCGGTATGTGTACCGCATTTAACCTGGACACAACGTTCCCACTGCTGAAGACGGGTGAAGACGGAAGTCTGTTCGGATTCTCAGTTGCTCTGCACCAAGACCTGCAGACAGACAGTTACTTGTGAGTACATCTATGTCTGTCTGTCTGTCTGTATGTCTATATATTAAGTGTCTGTTATAACTAATTAAATGTAACCAAAGTGACTCACTGAATGACTTGTGGCATATTTCAGGGTTTTTAGAAAGACAACATGCTGCTCTGCATTTTGTATACTTTATACCTGTATTAGTTTGCACAAATGTGTTTTAAATGTATTAATAAATGCAGAAAATGATAGGCCCTCCTCCATTCTTGCAGTGAAGACTTGCAGTGATGTTTGTGTTCATCATAGATGGTCGTCTTTTGTCCTTATTCTTAAAACATGAATGTAAAACATGAAACATGAGATTCTATCCAACCTCCACTGTCTGGAGGTGGAAGTGCTGTTTGTGTGGATTTGCTCATTAAACCAGCTAAAATTACTAGCAAATCGCTGTCTGTAATCAGAACAAACACATGATGCCATAAAAGAAAAATAATGCTTGCACCTGTGTAAGCAGATCACTTTAACAGCCCCTGGTCATTCCCATGTAGGCAGATTTCTCTGTCTTTAGCTGCCTGTGGTAGATTTTTGGTCAGCATGAAACATGAGGATTTAATGAAGATTTGTAATTGTGAAAATCAGATAGATTTCATGCACCAGAGGCGCATTGTGTCAGTTTGTTGTTGGAGCAGCTGATAAAAAGTGCAAACTGGAATTTAATTTGTAGAATAGAACCTTTTTTGTTATATGTATAGAACTACTGCTACATCACAGTGTTATATATGGGTTCTTGAAGGACGTTCTCCAGGTACATGAAGACGTTCTAATGGATCTTTAGTCAAATCATTAAATCATCACAAATCATTAAATGAGGAATTTCCAGGAGGTCTTTGTAAAGATTGCAGGAGTCACTGGAACAGTTTTATGGGACCTATGTTTAGGACTCCTGGTGGAGATTCCAGGGGTTCTCAAGGACTTGGGCAGTTCGAGACATCCCTGTGGAGAATCTGTGTGTCTTTGAAGAGATTACAACTCATTAGGAAAGTCTAGGTATACCTGAATAGGTTTCAAGGGCATTCTCAACTGAACTTTTGTTTAACACACATAAATCATACACACGGCAGCCGATCACAGGCTTCTCGCTGTCGTCTGTCGTGTGTCTGTTCCCCCGTGCGTCTTTGGCGGTGCTTTTCCCCTGCTTCCTGTCCAGCACGCTCCTATATCGGGAGGTGAGAGTGATTAACCACCTGGGAACCGGTGTGTCAATCACTCTCACCTGGCGCTGCTCTCCTGAGCCCTCCCCACACCTCTCTCCTGCAGCTGATGCACCACGCCCCCTCCACATGGTCCTTGACAAAAAGTTATTGTGCTTGGCCCTAAAGGCCTTAGAATCACATTATCTAATGATATAGCTTCCAAAAACATGATAGACATGTATGTATGGTCACATGATCGGAGTGTAGCGGTCGCTCAAAGGTCACCCAGCGTTCTATGGTTACTATGACGACTCTAAGGGCCACTTTATGTTCTCTAATTGCATTGGCTGCTAATGGACTGTACACACACACACACACAAACACACAAAGCATTCGCTATAAACACTATGATACTAGCATTGGATAGCTGTTCTCAGTTTGTCTATGTACACTGTATCTGTCCCTATCAAATAAACCATGCATAAATAAATGCACATATGCACACGCAGTACTTGTCTCCTCAGGGAGTTCAGGGGTCGGCAGTGTCTTCCTCTGATTGGCTAAGAGTACCACCCATCAGACACCTGTCTGTTATTGGCCGAACAGCTACATTTCTTTTTTTAAGGTTCCAGGTGTCCCTGAGTGGGTTGTAGAGGTCCTTGAGAAGTCCAGATCCATGATGTTAACAGTCAGGTCAGAGATCAGACAGGTGAAGGTGGAGCAAAATACACACATATATGCGATAGGCCACACACCACCAGAAGTTAACTTTGATGTTAGAAACTTTTTTGGGTTATGCGCCAGATGAGCAATTCTTAATAGATGCTATCTCCGAGTCCAGATCCAGATCTTATAATACATCCATGCATCATCACTATGAAAGTCTGAGCTCACACCATGTTACAAGACACACTTTTGTTGTATTTTAGCGCTATATAAATAAAATTGTCTTGATTTAAATTGATATAGCTGCCAGTGGCACTGCATAGAGATCACACACACCTGGATCAGATGGCAAGTTT
Organism: Pampus argenteus; assembly: GCA_036937835.1. Taxonomy (NCBI): domain Eukaryota; kingdom Metazoa; phylum Chordata; class Actinopteri; order Scombriformes; family Stromateidae; genus Pampus; species Pampus argenteus. Next base: position 20,791,641 of record CM072878.1, read on the forward strand.
GTGTGTTTGTCGTCTGTCTCTGGCTGAGACACAAATTCATTTAAACATCTAAATACATGAAATGAGTCATCTGTACTTTGTGTGTGTGCGTGTGTGTCTTAGATTGACTGGTGTGCCCAAAGAAGTGGCTCAGTGGTAGCAGTTGCCCATTAATTGGAAGATCAGTGTTTGATGTTTCATGTCCTTGGGTGTCCTTGCTTTTGTAAACGCCAAATAAACATTTGAAACTGTTTTACAGGAAGATAAAAGAGAGACAATTAACATAAGGGACACAGGATTAAAAGTGGAAAGATTTTATGTGATGGGACTAGAGGTAACAACTCGCTCACCTGGCTCATCCTGACAGGTTATTGGTTGGAGCTCCCACAGAGAAGGCGGAGCCTAATGTTCCAGCCAATCGAACAGGAGGAGTGTACAGCTGCTCGATCACTGCTGACCAATCAGACTGCAGGAGAATGAAGCTCATAGATCCAGGTGAGACTCACCTTTATCAGAGCTCTTATATACACACAATATATACAAGCCAAGTTAGCCCTCTGAACAAATGCATGCTAACTATGCTAAGGTAGGATAGGAAACTGAACAACTGTACAACTGATTTTTTTGCTGATAGTGGATATGAAACAAAAGCTATAGACTATATTGTTTAAAGTTGCTGTGAGCTGTAAATTCACCACCTCTAAGCAGAATACAGAAGATAATGTTATCAGAGAGCCTGGCCGGGCAATTCTCTCTCCTTTCTCCTGCATCCATCTCAGACACATACTGAATTGCACTGCAGGTACCTGTCCCAGTCATCTTCACCAAGTGGACAGGACAACTTTACATATTAGAATGACTTCCTCCACCAAGAGCAATGTGAAAGCAGGAGTGCTCAGTCTGCAGCTACTTCTAGAAACTGAAATGCCAATATAATTAGCTGCACACTAATTGACAAAAAGAAAAAGATTTTTATAAAGCCTGAGTCACAACTCAGGTAATAAAAAAATAGTGTCTATTTTAAAGAAGAACTAAATAGTGTTAACAGTGTCTCTGTTTTCTGTTTTTCAATCACTCAGGCCTGGGACATTATCTCTCCTGGTGCATTATGGGTAGTCGATCCCTTAGAGAGAAGTGACAGCTGCTGTCTGTTTCTGTTTCCTTAGGTAGCTTTTATCTGCACACACTCACTCAGACACATACACACACACATACACACACACACACACACACACACTCAGATACACACTCAGATACACATAGACACACTCAGACAAGACAGATGTTTGTTGTGAGTGGGCTGTATTTAGTAATAACAACAGCAAATACCAATCAGAGGAGTTAACACATTTTGTTAGCTAACTAGCAAACAAACTATTATATTAATTAACTAGCAGTTATCTAATTAAAGAACTAACAAGCTAACCAAACAGTGCTCTCTTTGTCCTTCTCTTCTTTTCATAGATGTCTCTCAGGCCTTTGATACTGTTGACCATAGTAACAGCAAATACCAATCAGAGGAGTTACTCTTTAATTTGATGCTGTACAAATAAATAATTCATCATAAAACACTGCAGCAGCTTCTAGATACAGGACAGAGGCTCCTCCCACTGAGCATATGTCTGTCAGTGGACCCTCTGTGTGTCACTCACCTGTCCTGTCCTTTTTCAGACCTGAACCCAGCTGAGGAACTGGTTGAAGACATGTGGCTGGGCGTCTCAGTAGCCAGTCAGGGCCCACCTGGGGGAAGGGTCCTGGTAAGTCTATGCTCCCATTGGCTGCTCCCATCAGTCAGAAGCAACGTGTGGGCTGATGTTAAAGAGTTCATTTCACCCGAATGACATGTTTCCAATGACTTGTTGTCATTTGTAAACTCAATTACATCCTCTAGACCTGTTTATATGAAAAATACCATGAAATAGCTTCTGTTATGATTTGGTGCTATATAAATAAAACTTGACTTGATTTGACATTATGAGGATGTATAGGAACCCCTGAACCTGAACACATGCAAATGAATCGGACAGAAAAGAGAACATCTGATGTTGTGATTTAGGTGAACTGGGCCTTTAAGGACTGTGACCCTCATATCAACTTCTCATTTTTAAGAGGAACAATATGTTATTGCTCATTCAAACTATTTTAACTGAATAAGCACCTAAAAAACTGATTGACTGACTCATTAAAAACAGACTTATTGTCTAACTTACTAACTTCCTATCTAACTAAAAATGAACTGTCCTATTAACCCTAACCATCTAACTGTAGGCCTAACTTAACCGACTAAATGACTGACTAAATAAATGACTGCGTTACCAGGTAAGTGTCTGTTTGACAGGTTTGTCCCACTAAATATCTGTCAGATTAACAATTAATACATAATTAATTATAACAGACTGACGCACTGATTAACAATCTGAGTTGACTAACTAGCTAATTAATCAACAATAGGTAATAAGTTACAAATTAACCTTTAAGTAGCTGACTGACCAAGTAAATAAAAAACTGGTTGACTCACTGATTAACCAACTAATTAACTGACTGACTAAATAAACAATAAATGTATCGACTAGCTAATTAGCTAACAAACTATTGTATTAATGAACTAACAGCTTTATTTAGGTGGACTGCAAACCATTTCACAGACATAACCCAGGCTATGTGGTTAGCAAATCAGTTAGCAAATTAGATTCAGACAGAACGCGGCTGAACAGGCAGCCAAACCACACAGAGCAAAACAGGACAGATTAAACTAAACCAAGGACCTGGTTCAGTTTGGCCTCAAATACAAACAGAACTCATCAAGTAATAGGGGGCAGATGAGAAGGTACAACAATAGCAGGAAGCTGATAAATTGGGGAAAACATGGGGATTAGGGCAGGACTAATGAGGGTGATGTTGGGCATGTTTGGAGAAAAGATGAGGAGAGAAAAGCAGGTTGTAGGAGGAGCATAGAACACAGAAAGGAAAAAACAGTGCAAAAAAACAAAAACCCTAAAACACAAAAAGACTTAAGAAACCAAAATGCCAACAAGCCAAATACAAACACATTAGCCCTAAACCCATGAGTCCATGACAGGCCCACTGTTATTTGCTATATACATAAATTCTTTTGGACAGAATATTCACTGTCATTTTGATGCAGATGATGAGTGTAATTTACTGCTGTGCATCCACCCCTGCTAAGGCTTTTGTGTATCTTCAGAAAGAACAGTTTTGTTAACTACAACTTAAGACCTATGCTCTTTACTATTTCAAGAGTGATAAATAGTGAGATCAGCATTGTCTCAGAAAATTGTTTCTAGCAATGGTCAACAAATGGAGCTGGTATCTTCTTTTAAATACCTAGCGTTTTTATTTGATGACCACTTGTCTTTTAAGGTGCATATAATCCAGAAGCTTTTACTAGGATTTTACTACAGCAACAAATCTTGCTTTTCTGTTTGTGTGAAACTGAAATGGTGGTGGTGATATACATACATAATTGCCTCTGAGATTTGAGATTTATTACAAACTGTTAGTCTCTTACTCACCATTGTGAATTATACTCAAAAGTTAATTGGCCTTCTTCTTCTACTTACTTATTTTATGGAAATTACAAGTAATTACAAATAACTAAGGAGCTAACTTTCTAACGAACTATAACTAGCAAACTAGCTACTGTATCTAATGCTCTCTCTTTGTCAGGCATGTGGTCATCGGTTCATGAAGCTCTACGGAGCATTTAAACTGAGGCACATGATTGGTCAGTGTTTTCTTCGTGGCAACAACCTAGAGTATGACGACGAGGACATGCACTGGCAGAACCCCGACCAGCCCTGCAGGTAGATCACATATACAGGTCACATCATAATTACAGTTTAAAACTATGATGTTCGGCAGGTCAGGATGATGTCAGCTTGATGCCTCGTTCCCTCACCTGTGTGTGTGTGTGTGTGTGTGTGTGTGTGTGTGCAGTCACCTGGGTGATGTCAGCAGTGAGGTCATGTGTAACATGGGAATATCTGCCTCTATCACTCAGACTGAAGTAATTGTCGGCTCACCTGGAAGCTACGACTGGCAAGGTACCACTCTGTTTAATTGACTTGAATTTAATTGAATTTGTTCATCATATATGTATCTTTTCCTGTTGACTCAGATTCAGAAACTTTTGTCTGTGTGTGTGTGTGTGTGTGTATGTGTGTGCGTGCATGTGTATGTGTGTGTTTGCGTTTATGTTTGTGTGGTAGGAAACATCCATGTGTCCTGGATGAATCCAGATGTTCTGTTTGACACCCAGAGGAGCTCCTTCTCCAAGTTCGAACAGCGCAGAAACGTTTATATAGGTGAGCTGTCCCTTTAAGTAACTCTTCAGAGGTTTGTAAACTATGAGACAAAGAGACTGTGTGATGTGACAGGGACAGATGTTTACAGGTGTTGTAAAAACACGAAACATATTGATATCATTTAGTCTGACATACTGTACATATCATTATCTCTGTGGTCCATCTCCATAAATCCACTTAGAAATCAGAGAAAAGGAGGCTGCATAGAATCATCATATTTTAAAGCTGTCAATGAGCTGCTAACAGCTGAGTCACATGACTTTTAATGTAGACTACTTGACTAAATGTTTATGTGTGTGCAGGATATTCGGTTACTCAGGCTCGCCATCTTCTTTCTCAGGATGATGAAACCATAGTAACAGGTGATGGACTCCATAAATGATCCAATCAGCAGATAGCTACAGTGATGTATTGACTGATTGGTTAATTGATTGCTGTATTGATGAACAGGAGCTCCTAAGGACAGTAAAGAGGATGCTCGTGGCTCTGTGTTGTTGGTGCTGAAACAGTCTAAGAAACTGCTGATCCAGCAGACCTTGCGAGGTGAACAGACAGGCTCATACTTTGGTAACACTGTGACAACCGCGGACCTCAACAATGACGGGTAACAAAGCTTTCACATGTTTCACATTCTGTCAGTCAGCTGTCTGCTCTCAACCAAGAGATGTGTGGAAAATAAGTTCTGAAAATTAAAATTAAAACCAAATATACATGTATACAGTAAACACAAATGTGAAAAAATTCCACTTACCACCATTTAATGAAATACTTAGACTAAATGAGATATTTAGTCCAGAGAACATGTTATGAACAGTAATACTCAGAATACTGAAGAAAAACTAAAAACAAAATAAAAGCTGAATTAAGATGTTTGTCTCTGACACCTGAAACTTAAAATAAGTTTTAACTAATTTAGCATGAAGAGAAGAAAACTGACCTGAAAAAAATGTCATCAAATTTAAAACTACAGATGCAGTTTGTCTCCTGCAGGTGGAGAGATCTACTGGTGGGCGCTCCTTTTTACTTTCAGCGTGAGCAGGAGGTGGGTGGGGCAGTTTATGTCTACATGAATGCAGGAGGTCGGTTTGAGTCGGGGCCCAGTGTGGTGCTGAAGGGACCGGCTGGGTCTGCGTTCGGTATGGCAGTCGCTGCTGCCGGCGACCTGAATCAAGATGGCTTCCAGGGTGAGGAGATGATGTGCAATACAATGCAGACAAATAAACTGAAGTGAAAATGTATTGATCTGCAATCAATAATCAGAGTGATGAGTGTCTGTGTATCTCAGACTTTGCAGTCGGAGCTCCGTTTCATGAAACAGGAAGTGTGATGATCTGGACCGGGAGCAGCAGGGGGTTATCTACAGAACCGAGCCAGGTCACACACACACTCACACGCACACACAAACTTGTGTTATGATAGGAGTCAGGGTATAGATGCACTGTAACCTGTAACCCTACCTGTTGTCTCTCTGCAGGTGATCCAGGGCAGCAGGCTCTCTCCTGGGTTCAGGACCTTCGGGTACTCTCTGTCTGGAGGTCTGGATGTTGATGGTAACAAATATCCAGACCTGCTGGTCGGCTCTCTGGACAACACTGTTGCTCTGCTCAGGTACCTAGTACTCCCACTGATACCACTAACAGTACTGATACTCCTACAGATACTACCAGTTACTACCATTGTATAAACTATGGATGGCAGAAAAAATAGCTCTTGAACAAACATCAGGATCATAAGAACAACTTAAAATGACAGAAACAATCTTTGAGAAAAATGTATTTAACATGCACTTAGATTTTTTTGTTTTGCCCAAGTCCCATCCGCTAGCATGGAGAGGACGGGTCTTACAACTGATACTACAGCCACCCACCACGGGGTGATACAGTTGGTTTATATAGACAATGATTACTACCAAAAAATCTTAGCGACTGCCTGTAGCTCTCTGTGACTCTACCTGTAACTCTTGGCGATTACCTGTAACTCTTGGTAACTACCTGTAACTCTGTGTGACTACCTGTAACTCTGTGACTACCTTGAGCTCTTGGTAATTGTCTATGTTTCTACCTGTTATTCACATCAACTTTTCCATTAACACTTTTGTAGAATTACTTAAATATTTGTAAATATATAAGTAACCAAGGTGTTTGTTATTGAACTGTTACGTTAACTGTTAGTGTTTAAATGGTAACTTTATTTTTTTTAGGCAGACAGAAAGAGATACAGGCAGACAGACAGACAGACAGAGAGACAGGCAGGCAGGCAGACAGACAGACAGACAGACAGACAGACAGACAGACAGACAGACAGAAAGAGATAGAGAGATACAGAGTTATGTTTAATGTTATGTACCATAAATCAAAAAAAAAAAAAAATCAACTGTTGAAATAGTAACTTTATTGATTTTTTTTTCAGATCCCGTCCAGTCATTCACCTCAATAAAACCCTCAGAGTATCACCAGACATTGTTGACCCGAACAGCTGTTGGTTCTGGTGAGATTACAACCTGATCCTGGCTATCATCCTAACATGCTAACAAGTTAGTAGGGTAACTCTGTGTGTATGTGTGTGTGTTTATGTGTGTGTCAGTATTCAGGTGGAGGTGTGTTTCTCCTACAGCTTCAGCTCGGGAGAGAAGAGCGACGAAGACATCAGTAAGTAAACAACAACAGTCATCTGTCTGTCTGTCTCTCTGTCCGTATCTCTGTCTGTCTGTCTGCCTGCCTGCCTGCCTGTCTGTCTGTATCTCTGTCTGTCACGGTAGAACAGCTTGCTGAACCTGACTAACAGTGTTTATGTGGACTTGGTGCTGAAGAGTCTGTTTATGGTCAGCTCTCAGTAATTAACGAGCTTCCTGTGTATATAGTTGTGTGTGCTCTCAGCAAATTGGCTGATCAATTGATTGACAATACGAAGCTGTCATTAAAGCCTGCTGTTAATCAACAAAGTGACATACGCACACATACACACCCACTCACACACACTAGATGATGTCATGCTGTGTCCTTGTGTGTCCTCTTGTCCTCTGTGGGTTTCTGAGTGACAAATCACATTACAGAAACTGATATTACATTTGAGAAACACACACACACACACACACGCACGCACGCATACTCCTCAGGAAATACAGAATGTCCTGGTTTTGTCTTGTGAAAATGACTGTTGCTATGACACCAAACCTCCACACACACACACTTTAATTATTATGTATATTAAATCAAACCAAATGTAATTTTGGTGACATAAAAACACAGAAACATGTTGGGGGGGGGTTGTGATATTACTGAATTTATTGTCTTTGATGAATTACTAATTATCAGAATTAGAAAATAGATCAAAATAAGCACATGAACACAGGAGAAATGCCTTTATATTCTTTTACACTTCTATAATCAGCACTACTGACTAAAAGAAAAAGAAAATATATTTTTTATATTTTTTCATAAAAGCCATTGGTCTGAACTTGAAAATGTTCTTGAGGACTGGGAGAACACACAGAGAGCAGACGGCCAAGGTGTAGCCACCGTGCAGATCTGATTGAAAGCTAAAACAATTGCCAGCCAAATGTGTTTTGAAGCTTTTAAAGGTGGACCGTCATGGTGTTTTAGTTTTATGAGATGAAAGGATCTGTCCATCAGGGTGCAAGATTTGCATTGGACGAGAGGACATCATGAATATGGATGAGGTACCTTTGACATTTGACCTGCCTCTAACTGTCAAAGGAGTTAAGTTGTAAGCAATTGGACTTTTTCTTGGAGCTTTCTTACAGCTCCACCCACTGTGATCCAGAGATATAGCTCCTGGTTTCCATCATCAGACTAGAACTGAAGAAACCTTCTGGATAAAAGGTGAAATGTCTTCAAGCTCCAAGAAAAAGTTCAGTTGCTTACAACTTAACTCCTTTGACTACAATGACCTGGATGAGTGAGAATCTACACAAACACCTGCCTCTAACGATAACTGTTAACAAGACAGGTGCATCATCCATTATGGTGAAAACAACTGGCTGCAAGAGAACACATTTCACCTTTGTTTTGAGCTTCCATTATTTTTGATTTTTAAACTGTCACAATGAAGTGATATGTTGGTGTTCTTGTGTTCTTGTGTCCCTTGCCCTTCCCTTGTGTATCACCTATTGCCGTGATTCCTGATTGTCTCCACCTGTTCCCATTACCCATCTGTGTGTGTCTCTAGCGTTTTGACTCATGTGCACTCACCCAAGCCTTTTCCAAGTTTTGTTCATGGTCACAGAGTGTTTGATCATTATTTTCATCTCCCTTGAAAGAGTGATTTTGAGTTTGAAATTTTTTTGTATAATCGTTAGGGTTAGGGTTAGGGTTTATTTCCCTTTGGAGTTTGTTTTTGTAATCCCCTTTAAAACCTCAGCACTTGAGTCCTAATAGAGATCCGGCCTGACAGAAACGGATAACTATGCCAAAAGAAAAACTCCCGAAAGGCATAACGTTAACACAAAAGGGAGGATGATAGAAAGCCTAATGACTGAATGGCTGACAGGGGACTAGAGTAAGCGCAGTGAGAATTTTTTAATGGGAAAAAAAACATTGCTTGTTTGGGCAGTATGAGAGCCCATATAACAAACTCCATTCCAGCTGTGATTCCTGGAGGTACAACTAAGTTTTTGCAGTGGTGTGAAAGAAAATACCATCACTAACAGATTTTGAAAGGCTGGACTGAATGGCACAACTTCAGCATTAACTGTGCCTCGAGATAAAAGTGACATTGATAGCGACATCGACAGAGAGACTGAAAAGGTGTGACAGAGATGTTCTGAGGCTCAACTCTGACGATTTAGTGGGTGTGGTTTATATTGTGATGTGCTCTATAGTCTGGTAAATAGTACATCATTAGGGTAAAACATCATGATTTAGATATGAAAATGTCTTTTTTCTCTTTTTTTAATATATCAAAAATAACCTTTTATTTATACAGCATCCTTTAAACAGCATTACAAAGAGAAATCAAACATTAAAAAAATAATAAGAATAAAATCTGATTAAAATAAGATAAATCTGTACATTCTGTCTCCATCTCTCAGCCGTCAACTTTACGGTGTCCACTGATATCACCAGCTTCAAGTCCCGCCTCCTTTTCCAGGACAACGGGCAGAGTGTGTTTTCTGATTCCCTTTCAATGCCGAAAAGTTGGTGTAAAACTCTGAGAGTGGGACTGCAGGTGAGACACGCAGATATCAAACATTATCCTGATGATTTATGCAGCGGAGATCAGGACTACAGCTGCAAATAATTATTTTCATTATCAATTAATCTGCAGATTTTTATCTCATATTAGTTTGTCTATAAAATATCTATAGACTGTGAAAAATGCTTCCTACAGCTCAAAGTGATGTCATCAAATGTATTTTCTTTCAAACACAAATATATACAGTTTACTACGAGGTTAAGCAGCAAATCCTCTGAAATGTTTGATCATTTTTGCTTCAAAATTTACTTAAGCTTAATATTTTCATTATCAATCAATCTGAAGATTATTTTCTTGATTTATTGATTCATTGTTTTGTCTATCAAAGGTTGGAAAATAGTATAGGAAAACTATAACTTCTCATAGCCCAAGCTGACACATTCAGATTTTTTGTTTTGTCTGACCAACAGTCTAAAACTGATATTCAGTTTATTAAGATGTACAGCAAAAAAATCTAATTCTCACATTTGAGGAGCTGAAATCAGAAAATATTCAGCAATTGAATCAAAAGATTAACGAAAATGATTATTCCATTACCAATACAGTTGTTAGGCTTAGGGTTTGTCGATCAATTATTCGACTGACCATTTCAATTCTAATCAGGACATTTGCTGATGATCAGATCTGCAGATGTTGAACTGATCAGAGAATCAAATCAAATCAAATTTTATTTGTATAGCCCAAAGTCACAAAATACATTTATCTTGGAGGGCTTTACAATCTGTACAGGTAGTGACACCCTCTGTCCTTAGACCCTTGATTCGAGCGAGGAAAAACTTGCCTTTTAACAGGAAAAAAAGGTGGAAGAAACCTCAGGAAGAGCCACAGAGGAGGGATCCCTCTCCCAGGACGGACAGATGTGCAATGATGTCACATGTACAGAACAAATCAACACACACATAATGTACAATCACAATGAATTACAATGAATTACATGAATGTTAAAATGCAAACTGGTTACAATGAATGATAATTGCAACAGTAGCAGTGGAACCTGTGATAGAGAGACACAGATGCACAGCAGCAGCAAATCATTAACTAACTATAAACTGTAATGGAGATATGGTAACAATGATGATGGTGACAACACATGCAGTAGATGCCACGCAGGACGACGCCACGAGAACCTGCTTTAGTTAGTAACAGAGAGAGAGAATCATTCCCAACTTATCCTCCAGAAACAGTTTTTTAACATCTGCAGTTTCAGATATTTGACGTTTGAGCAAAGAAACTGCTGCGTAAAATAAGACCGTCTGATTCTGACACTTAAATCACTCTGCTGACAGACTTCATATCCTGCTCCTCAACCATAAGGAAAAACACTCAATATTCTATTGGAAACAAAAGAGTTAATTTGTAAGCAACTGGGCTTTTTCTTGGAACTGACCCTTCAAGGTGTGAATTGGAATGAGAGTTGTTGTGGTCACATGATCCAAAGAATGAGACCTGTGTTGATGGTGAAGAGCATACTGCATTGTATTGCATAAACCACATTGTTGAGATTTTGTCCTTGGGGCGGACCAGTCTCTGTCTGAGGGTGTTGCCAGGCTTGAAATAAACTGGGATGTTGTGCTTACTGAAGCTTCTTCTTAGTTTCTCGGCACTGCCAGGCGGATTCCTTCTGTCGTTTTTCTTTCTGTCAGTCTGTGTTTTGGTTTCTTTCTCCTGTCTTCTATTAGTCTTGATGAATGCCCAGTTGAGGTAACCACAATGTCTTAGTGCCTGTTTGATGTCTGTATGTTCCTTCTCTTTCCCTTCTGCTTTGGAAGGGATGCTGTCTGCCTGGTGTTGTAGGGTTCTGATGACACCCAGGGATAGGCTAACCCTAATCCTAACCAGTTAGTATGTGACTTCCTACTTAACTATAATTTATTTGAGGATTTTCAGTCACGATTTAGAAAGCATCATAGCACTGAGACACTGGTGAAAGTTACAACCTCCTAATTGTGTCAAAAGACTTCTCTCTGTACTTGATTTGTTAGATCTTAGTACTGCATTTTCTCACTTTCAACCATCACATCATACTACAGAAGAGCATTTAATTGGCATTAAAGGAACTGCATTAAGATGGTTTAAGTCCTATTTATCAGATCAATTTCAGTTTTTATACGTTAAAGATAAATCCTCTATGCATGCAAAAGTAGAGTCTCCAAAAATCCAATAGGAGGGTTAGGGTTATCTGTGAGGTTGCTGGTGATGTGATGGTAACCACCCGCCTCCACCCACTCTATCGCGGATCTGGATTGTAATGGCAAATCAACATTTTATTGCTTTTATCATTATTATTATTATTATTATTATTATTATTAGTAGTAGTAGTTTTATTAGCCATAATTATACTCTTAATAATTATATTTGTTATTGTTGCTCTGTGTCTCCCCCTCCCTCTTTTCGCTCTTGACCCTAACCCTGCTATATATAAAAAGTGTCATGAAACTTTTGTTGTGATTTTGCGCTATAGAAATAAAATTGACTTGAAGTCATTAGCAACAAAAACAAAGTGTACATATGAAAAGTGTAGCTCAGGCTCTGTTCTGTGTCTTCTCCAGGGTCAGATTAGAGACAAAGTGGAACCACTGGTGTTCTCCCTTAATGCTTCTCTGTACGAGAAACTTTCCAAGAAAAGAAACTCCGTACAGGACCTGAACCATTTCCCTGTGCTGAGCCAGACGCCACGACCGATGAAAACCCAGGTCAGAAGCTAGCAGAATCTAGTTGAGAACCCCACATCCGAACCCAACATACATTTCAAATCAATCTATTTGAATGTTCCTTGAATTCATCAGATCCATATCCAGAAAGCCTGTGGTTCTGATAATCGTTGCCATAGCAACCTGCAGATGACAGCTCAGTTCACAGATGAGCACCACAAACCCTTTGACATGTGAGTAAACTCCTATAGTCAGTTAACGCACACACAGCTGCTCAAGTAAGAACTGATCACTGATACTGATCACGGCAAATGTATTTCATGTAAAATTATGAAAGGAAGACATAGGTCACTGGTGTGACATTGAGGATCCAGGTCATGTGATCAAAAGCTACATACTCCCTTAAACTGCAGCATGATGAAGCATGTTTGAAACATCATCAGTCTTCCAGTATTTGTAAAAGTGTTGTTATTAGCATAATTTTGTGAAATCTCTTTATTTGAGACTTGCTAAAGTCAGGACTTGGAATGTAACTTGTTCTGATTGACCCAGAACTTGATATAAGACTTGACCTGGACTTGCACTAAAGGATCTACTTGACTCAAATCTTTCCCTTACAACTTAGATATTAACCCGGAACTGAACTAGAGTTTCCCACAAGTATTTGGACTTGACTTGAGACTTAACTTTGAGACTCTTTGAATTGAGATTTTTCTTTGGCTTACCGTAAAGGAACTGGAAACTTGACAATATACTTGCTCTTATTGACCTGGGGCTTAAATTAAACTTTCTTACAAAGATTTTTGGCTTGACTTCGGACTTAACTTATGACTTGCTGTGGACATCTTTTAGGGGATTAGATTTGGACTTTGCCTAATTGACTAAACTACGAGACTTGACTGAGACCGGAGACATGGTCATCTAAAAGCTTTAAAAAATGTCTGACAGATACAAAGACTCCTTCAAGGGGAAGGGTGAATTTGGTTTATCTCAAAGGTCATGTCCGAATCCGACCATTGTAGCATCTCAAGAGGCTCATTTGTCTCAGCTGACATCAGATTGTTCCCACCATATTACTGATGTCTTTGTTTGTGTTTCAAGGCAGGAGGGCAGTCAGGTGTTGCACTACAATGGCAGCATTAACCTCCTGCTACTGGAGGTTAATATCAGCAACACACCGTCACCAAGCCAACCAGCAGAGGATGCTCACAATGCTTTTTTGAACATTAGCATCCCACCATCACTCATATATTCTGGAGTCCGAACAAAGGTAGTGCTATTAAGGGTTTATATTAGACACAGATTTTAGTAGCTAAAGAAACAAGGCAATGCTGATATAGAGCAGGGCATCATCTGCTTAGAAATGAATATTTATGCTGAAACTACAAATTAAGTTACTGAGGAGGAGCATTTAGGTAGTAGTGGGCAACACACATCAAGTGACCAGTTATTTCTTTTTGTTGTAAAACCTTTTCTGTTCTGTTTTTAATGTTTAATTTAAATAGATTGCAGGGACTTTGTTGTGTCTGCATTATCATTTATGAATTTGGTCAGTGTTGAATGACCTTAAAGGAATCAATAGACTTGACATGGACTTCCCCTGAATGACTTTACTTAAAACTAAACTTGGACTTGACTTAGACTTGCCCCAAAGGATTTTAGCCTCAATTTGAGACATGTCCTGGGACTTGACATGAGACTACACTTACTATAAAGGATCTGGAACTTGACTTGAAACTGAATGTGACTTGTGCTAAAGAAATTTTAGAGAGGTCTTGGACTTGACTTGACACTTAACTTGTCCTGATGTACTTGACTCCCTGAATTGAATCTTTCCCTAAAGGACCTAGTTGATTTAGGGTAAAATACTTTACTGCTTGATTTAAGACTCTGTTTAGACTGACCCTAATTGACTTGACTACTTGAAATGACACATGACTTAAACTTGTCCCAAAGGACTGAAAACTTGACTGGGATTCAACCTGAAAGACACTTAAGGGACTTAAGTTCAGACTTGTATTTGCCCTAAAGACCTGTTAGTCCTTCAGCTGGTGTTTGTGTTTCAGGGTGACATTGCAGTGGTGGAGTGTTCTGTTGATGACAATGTTCTTCTGTGTGAACTGGGGAACCCGTTCAAAAGCAACCAGAAGGTACAGAACATCCTTCACAGTCTGTTATTGCTGACATTGTAGTACTGCTAGCACTGTTTGTACTGTGCTGCTGTTTGTTCCACTTTCTGTACTAATGTCTGTACTGCTGCTTGTTCAACTGTCTATGCTACTGCCTGTATTGTTGTCTGTGTTGCTCTTCCTGATATTTGGTCTCTTTCAGGTCCAGGTGTTGATTCACTTTCAGTCATCTGAGATCAGTTTGGACACCAGAGAGATTCAGTCTGTGCTGCAGCTGTCCACGTAGGACACACACACATACACACACACGCGCACACACGCACACAGTTTTCTAGCTGTCTGATTGAGATAGACAGATATGAGCTTGACATGTCTCATTGTGTGTCTTCAGGCTCAGTGAGCAGGTCAGTCTGTCTCCTGTCTCTGTCTCCATGTTGGTGGAGTATTCTCTGCAGACATCTCTCATTCTGTAAGTAAAACACACTTTACAGAGGTGGTGGCAGTAAAATAACTCAAAATGTTGCGTGCTCATTACTGTTTTACAGCTGACTGTCTGCTAGACCCGGCAGGCTTTTCTACTTTTTTATTTTCAATCTTTGGATGAAGTTTTGTTGTTTAAAACATAGTTTCTTTCTATTAATGTATGCCAATTTTATGTAAATAGCTTCAGAAATAGCCTGCTGGATGACAGGTTGAAGTATGGGCTGTAAGGAAAATGGATCTAAGATCTAGAAATCTAAACAACTTTTGGTGAACAAAATATGTTTTATGAAATATTTAAAATAGTATTTATAAAAATGAGTCAAAAAGGCCATAATATCAGATCTTGAAGAGGTTTAATGTTAGTCTTAATGACCTCAGCTCTTTTATTGGTTGATTGTGTCTTGACAGGATCAATCAGCCAGGTCCCATCCCCTTTGGTGGTTATGTGATCGGTGAGTCAGCCATGAAGAAGGCGGTCGATGTTGGCAGTCTGCTGCTCTTCACCTTCCAGGTTTGCCTGACATCAGTCTGACCTGTAATGAAGTATAAACAGACCAGGTGTTTATCTGTGGCCTTCTCTGACAGGTGCACCTCAGTGGGAAGCCGCTGGGTCACCTTGGCAATCTGACAGTGGAGTTTGATTGGCCAAGGGAGGTGTCCAACGGGAAGTGGCTGCTGTACCTCACAGAGATTCAAGTGAATGGCACCTCAGAGCCTCACTGTGCTCCACCCGGCAACATCATCAACCCCCTCAATTTCACGGTAACCATGGAAATGTCCACCACACATTTACTCCTTTTAAAGTAAAAGTCCTGGGCTGAAACATTGAAGAATAAAGGACATTCCACTCAGAAACTGCTACTAAATCGTCTTGATTTCGACTTTGAAACACGAGTCTCTTCTGTTTCTTGCTGGTCTGGTGTCAGATCAAACTTTACACAAAAAAACAACAACCATAACCCCAATAATCCCTTGTGGTTTAAATAAGACAAACCCAAAACCAGAATTTAATAATAATAATAATAATAATAATAATAATATATATATATATATATATATAAGAATTTAAATAGTAATGTTGTCAGTGATACTGTACTGATAAATATGATCTTCTGTTCCTGTTTGTTCAGCTGTCGAAGGAGGAGAAGAAGAGGAGGAGGAGTCTGGAGGTGGAGATGATGGAGAGGCAGGGGGAGCAGAGGGAAAATACTCTACCTGTCTTGCACCTGCAGGGACATAAAAAGAAGTCCTACACTCTGGTACAATCACGTTGCTTTTGTTAATGCAGTACTGCAACCATCCCCAGTGAGTGGTCTGAGATATGAAACTAGCTCCTTTTAGTAAATTTGTAAACTGACTCCCAATGTAAGAATAAAAATATGAAGAGAAACGGCTGGAGAGACACAAACATTCAAAATGAAGACTTGATACTCAACTACACGTCTACATCCTGTTTATAATGACTGTGTACACTGTTAAACTTCCAACTTTGTAAGGACATCTTTACAAATTGGACATGTCAATTATTTAAAGACATTTTGGCCAGTCCTCATTCTTTCAATTTCTTGTTTGAAGGTTCAGACTTGGTTTCAGGGTTTGGGGCTGTAGAGTGAATCCTTAAATAAGGGTCTTGATGAGTCTAAAAGTGTGTGTGTGTGTGTGTGTAGGACTGTGTGCACGGCGCTAACTGTGTGACATTCGTCTGTCCGCTGGTGAACATGAACAACTCAGCATCTCTGACAGTCAGAGCCAGACTGTGGAATTCCACCCTGATCGAGGTACAGACCCACACTGTCATGAATCATCGCCTGAGCTTTCAGGTTTTTTTAGCTCCTAGTCACAGTGTTTCCAGCATGTGAGCTACTTTTTAAGCTGATAATATATCAGGGCGGTCTGTGTTTCTACCCCTAGTGGCCAAAATCCCCTCATTGTTTCTTTTAATCAGACCTTCTTGTGTGTTTTAGGACTACAGTGATGCGAGGAGTGTGTTGGTTCGAGGCCGGGCAACTCTGAAGCTGCAGACCACCAAACTGGCTGTCAACATGGAGTCTCATAGTGCAGAGGTAAAACCCCCATTCATTAAAGCCACAATATAAACAAACAATTATTGTCAGTGTAGTTTGCTGTGTCACCTGCTGAGTCACAGAGTTCTTCTTCTGCAGATTGAGATCCACATTAATCCGGACTGGGGTCAGCAGGTAGACTCTGGCGCACCCCTGTGGATCATTGTGGTGTCTGCTCTGGCTGGAGTTTTCCTGCTGGCTCTGATCTGCCTGCTGCTTTGGAAGGTAAACTGATCTGTAACATTTGTAGACAGTTAATGTAAAGAAAGATAACATTTGGAAGCAGATAACTTGGAGAAAGATAAAATGTAGAGGCAGATAACACGGGACAGATAATGTGATCTGTGATGAGATAAAAAAAGCAACACTGGTAACACTGGTTCTAGTTTTAGGATTTACTGTCAACAAGTGTACAAATGTGATTATTTTATGTATTTTATTGTCTCGTCACCATAAATCATTTCCTCCTCTTGGAAAAGTTCTGTTGTATCACCCCCTGCTGTTCAGTGTGGTTTCTTCAGGAGAGCCAGCACCAGAGAACTGTACAAGGCAAAGACCCTGAAAGCCCACATGAAGAGCCAGCCGTCAGAGGCCAACAGGCTGACCGAGGAGTTCTGAGGCTGGGCAGACTGCTGACCAGGGAACCCTGCTGTAAGGACCACTTGACTGACTGTTTACTGACTGTAACAATCCACTAACTGACTGACTGTTACTGTCAGTTATTTGCTGTTACTGACTGTTTACTGGTTGTTACTGACTGTTAACTGACAGTTAGTTGCTGTTTTACATCTCCCTCCATCTAATCGATCAGCTCACTTCAATAACTAATCGTCTTTATAAATCTGATGTTTGGAGGTTTTCCTCTGATTTCCTGTGGTGCTGTCTGTAATAATCATCTATTCAGAGATTGATGTATTGATTAAGACTGAAATGTGTAAGATTTGGCCAGTGTTGGTTAAAATGATAGAAACAACAGTTTTGATGTTATATCAAAGACAGCTATGTATTATGTTGCAGATATCTACTGAAATGAGCATGTTAACCAGCTAGCCCCACATTTAATAGTGAAATCTCCTCTCAGACAATATTTACAAGAATCATAAAAATTATTTATAGAAATTATACAGTAAACACAAAGACACAGAAAAACATGTGTACATTTTAAAAAGAAAGTAAACAAGTTAAGTCAATTTCATTTATATAGCACCAAATCACAGAAGTTATCTCATGACATTTTTCATATAAAGCAGTTCTAGACCATACTCTTTCATTTATAGAGACCCAACGTTCCCCCTTGAGCAAGCAAGGAAAAACGTTACCACTTTAACACGAAGAACCTCGAGCAGAACCGGGCTCTGCTTGACTGGTTCTGCTTGAGGTTTCTGCCTAGTCAAGCACCATTCGCCTTTACTGATTGGGTAGAGAGAGAGAGAGAGAGAGAGAGAGAGAGAGAGAGAAGAATAGCAATAACAAAGTCATTCTGTGTTGGACATATGAGATTTTTGTCTCCTCTTGCTGCTGCAGCGTCAGAGCTCTTCGCTGGGGGGGATTATGGATAAAAAGGACGCAGACGGCTTCCTGACACAAGATTACGCCTGTGTGCCCACAAAGACGCCCAGATGCTGGGACACCTCCTGGGCCGAGACACGCTGACAAACTGCCATTTATCACCTGCTGCTGTCATGTAAAAAATTTACCGATTTATATTCAGTTCAGTTTTGTAATGAAATATGGAGATACAAGGTTTTCATCTGGCAGCGGGGTTTAATATGGTTTAAATATTTTGTTTTGTAGAGTAAACAAGAAGCAGAAGTTAAATTAACTGTTTTGTTTTTATGTTGTGTGTGAATATTTCCCAGCATCCTCTCAAGAGATGTAAAGATATTCATATTGATTTTTTGACAAATAAATTAATTTCCTAATATTGTACAGATAGACAGTGAGTCATCAGAACTCATTGCAGTGATTCATTTATTGATCATCAGGACAGACTGATGATTTCACTTGAGCATTAACATATTTAATGTCAATGTGTGTTGTGTTCAAGTGCTGTCTGAAATTATTGTGCAAAAGTATGTTTTTTTTTAAATTATTTTCTTTTAGAGATCAAACTACAAAGCTAACTGAAATATATTTTAAATCTTAGTTGTGTCAAACCACACAAGAAAGCAACATCAGTTTTGTTGCTTTAGATTGTCTTTAGATTAAGGGTGTTGCAATAGACCGGTATTGGCGATAACTGTGATATTTAAAAAAATTAAATATTGATATCATGTTACTAATACATTATGATAATATTGTGTAATAGTGATGTGCAGGTCAGGGTTTTTTAATACATACACCCTCTTGACCCGTTAGGAGAGCCAACCCACAAAAATATAGGTTAATCAACCACCTGAAATCTGCTGTTATTGAATGTGATTAATTTGCCAAAAAAAAAACAACAAAAAAAACCCAACACAATAAACAAAGTCAGAGATGAATTTGACTGATAACATTTTCTGTCTTTTTAAAATTGTCTATAGATAACATTATTGTTATTGTGAATAATTGTGGCCATGATAATCGTGTAGTGAAAATCTGATATTGTGACAGCCCTAATAGTGATTTTGCTGTTGTAAACATTACTGTTGCTGCTCTGCAAACAATAGTTATATTTAAAATATAAATAATTTCTAATCTTGTCCTGAATGTATTCTTTTAAAAATTATATATTTTCATGGCAATAGGCTTCACTTCTGCCACTTCTGCAACCGGGGGTCGGACCGCCAGGGTCCCCGCCTCTGACTGCCGCCCATCTCTCTTTGCACCGTTCCCCCCCTGAGACAGCACCTGGTCTTCCCAGGCGGTCTCCCATCCAGGTACTAACCAGGCCCGACCCTGCTTAGCTTCCGAGATCAGACGGGATCGGGCGTGTTCAGGGTGGTGTGGCTGCCGCTCATATTAAAGTATTTCAAGTATTACATGAAAAAACGGAAAAGGACGAAGAAGGCAGCAGGTCCCGCCCCCCAGCGGAAGCGCGCGAAATCCTTAGATAATAAAAAATCTCTTTGTTCGGTGGAGACGGAAACGTTTGGGTGAGTAAAAATATATTTAAAGGAAAACTCAAACAGTCGACAGTTAACACACGGATAACGGTTATAAATATATTAATATTATATAATGTTAATGTCGGTTTAAGGTTAGGGTCATTTTTAATAGCGACAAACTTCCACACATTCACGTCTTTGCGGAAACACCGCTGCGCCAAACTACATTTAAAAATCTTCCATTTTAACGATACTGTCATTAATTTAGCAGTTTTATCTCAAGTAACGTTACGACTTCTTTCGAAATACGAAGTAAAACTTAATAAAATAAGATATTTCAGTTGGTAAGCTTACCCTAACCTAAGCTTGACATTATTAAGTGTCGTATTAACCGGTCACTTGTAAGCCATGTTTCGGCTTTCTCACTGGTTCTTCTCAAATAGCAAAACGTTTCTGTAAATACTTGCCAAGATATAAGATATACTATCTGCCAAGAAAAAAATTAAATGTCAGAATAATTTGAAACGGAAAAAATGCTGCTCAACAACATGAGTTAAAGTTTTTTCACATTATGTCAGCATAATCTTGGGGTCCCAAAACAAACAATTCCAGTGTTTCTGTATTTTCTTCTTCAATATTTTTACACTCTCAAACGTCTTGAAAGCCATGTTTGGGCATTAATATTCTTATCATCTATTGTAATTCATTATTATTCATTGTACAATATGTGAAGTGTACAATATGTGTGTGTTGATTTGTTCTGTACATGTGACATCATTGCACGTCTGTCCGTCCTGGGAGAGGGATCCCTCCTCTGTGGCTCTTCCTGAGGTTTCTTCCACCTTTTTCCCTGTTAAAAGGTTTTTTGGTGGGCAAGTTTTTCCTCACTCGAATCGAGGGTCTAAGGACAGAGGGTGTCACTCCCTGTACAGATTGTAAAGCCCTCTGAGATGAATGTATTTTGTGATTTCGGGCTATATAAATAAATTTGAAGTGAAATTTGAAGAGAAGTAATATCTTATGTAATGTAGTATTGTTCCTATCCTCACCAAACTTTGTATGAGGAAGACTAATCTGTTCTGACTGAAACATTAAGTTTACTGTATACCTACACATTTTCTATATGCCCCTATATTTAACAAAAAGTGCTTAATTCCTAAACGAGAGTAATATTGAGGTTATTCTAAACACATTTTTTGCACCCATTTGGTATAAATCCTTCGATTAGGCTTGGGGTTATTTTTTTCCCAATGCAATCTTTTATTTATTTTTGGCCAATATTTGAGGTCTCTACCACTATTTGGCATGGAAATATTAAAAGTAAAAAAATGCATGGTAGCATTTTATGATAACTTTCATATGTAGCTAGTATGAAAATGTCTGTTAAAATGGTCTTTTAATGTACATTCTGGCATTTTAGAGGCTATAGAAATGGCATAAAGTCGAGGGTTGAAAACATAGGATTTGAACACAAACATTTTACCATAGTTTGTGGACACATTCATGATATAGATAAGGTCTGAACAAAGTCTGCTGCAACAATCTTATCTGATTTGACATGAAATGTGCTGTTGAATCACAATCAATCTTTAGGATGCGATACCTCGCTTCGTTCAGAAAAAGGATGACCTTTCAGTCAGTCTCGCCTCACAAGAAAGCAGATGTATCTGAGAGCATGACTGTGAAATAAGAATACACAGGCTTTATTGATTCGGGAGGCTCCAACACTACATTACACTATGTAATTTTATACTGCTAGGGTTCTCGCAGTCAAAACACTAACAAAAGATGGATTCAGACATTGTGAAGTAGCGTGGGATCATGGGAGTTGTTGTCTTCACTGTTATAATACTACCATTGCCATTTTATCTTGAGGTTAAGATCTCTTCAGTGTCCATCGTTCACAAGGTTTGACCCGCTCGCCCGCCCTCTGCAGGTGGGATGGAGATACAGGTGGACATCCTGGAATTCCAGGTTCCTGTGGAGAAAAATAAAACTCTTTTTGTGTGGGACATCCAGCGGTCGCACACAGAGGCTGACATCTATGTAAGTCTACCTGAGATGACATCATACCAGACTCTGTTCAGAAAAAACATTTTTTAGCTGAGACAACAGTTTTCTTCTTTTTCAGAACAGTCTGTACATCATCTTCTCCTCCTTCGGTCCTCTCTATCTGGTGAAGATTTGTCCCAACAGTCCTCTGAACCCCACTGGGTTCTACGCTCTCATCAAGTTCTACTCTGCTATTCAGGCTTCAAAGGCTCAAAGGCAGACTGATGGACGCTCGCTGTTCCAGAGCTCTCCACTCAAGGTTAGGGTTACCTCATGTAATTTTCAGCACATGGTCTTCTTCTTCTGCTGATCATATGAACATGTGCTGCACGTGTTCTGACAGGAACCAAGATCAGAGATCACATCTTAAATCCAAAATAGAATTTAAAATTCTTCTAACATACAAAGCTCTAGATGGTCACGAACCATCATATCTAAAAGAGCTCATAGTACCTTACTACCCCACTAGAACACTGCGCTCCCAGTGTTCTCTGTTCTATATATATATATATATATATATATATATTCTCATTTTAACATTCATGTAATTCATTGTGATTGTACAATATGTGTGTGTTGATTTGTTTCGTACATGTGACATCCATTGCACATCTGTTCGTCCTGGGAGAGGGATCCCTCCTCTGTGGCTCTTCCTGAGGTTTCTTTCACCTTTTTTCCCTTTTAAAAGGTTTCTTTGGTAGGCAAGTTTTTCCTCACCCGAACAGAGGGTGTCTCTCCCTCTACAGATTGTAAAGCCCTCCAAGACAAATGTATTTTGTGATTTTGGGCTATACAAATGAAATTTGATTTGAACAGCAAATAAAGTAATTTTTTTTTTTTTTTATTAATTGAGAAAATGAATTAATGATAAAATAATTATTTTGTTTTCTCTAAAGTTGATACTTATTGATGAAGAAATCGGTGTGTGTGTGTGTGAGCACGCACGCGCTCTCTCTCGTTCGTTCAGGTGAGACTTTGCTCCAAAGAGACGCCTCACTTCCTGGCTGACAGCTGCACACCGTTGAGCCACGCCCACTGCCTGGAACTGGCCAATCACTGCCTGGGATTCACTGGATGGACCTCACACATCATTACAGTAAGAAATGCATACGTCATCAGTGAGCATGTGGGTGAGTTAATGTGTGAGCAGATTACTTCCTCTCTATCCTCCTCAGCTGAAGGAGCTCACCAACAATGAAGAAGAGGAGGAGGGCGGGGTCAAACGGAGACTGGCGTTCGGCTGTCTGCTGCAGCTCTGCTTCCCTCATCACAGAAAGATGACCAGAGGAGCCGCTGTGGTGGAGGACAGCTTCACCTGCACAGGTGGAAGAAGTACTTGTAAACTTCACAGCAGCAGAAGTACCAATACAATAATGTAAAAATTCTCTATTAAAAGTGAAAGTCTTGATATGAAAAAGCCTACTTAATAATAAAT
>CM072878.1:20820000-20825000 GCA_036937835.1 Pampus argenteus
TTAGAGGGTTAGGGTTAGAGGGTTAGGGTTAGGGTTAGGGTTAGGGTTAGGGTTAGGGTTAGGGTTAGGGTTAGGGTTAGAGGGTTAGGGTTAGGGTTAGGGTTAGGGTTAGGGTTAGGGTTAGGGTTAGGGTTAGGGTTAGAGGGTTAGGGTTAGGGTTAGGGTTAGGGTTAGGGTTAGGGTTAGGGTTAGAGGGTTAGGGTTAGGGTTAGGGTTAGGGTTAGGGTTAGGGTTAGGGTTAGAGTAGGGTTAGGGTTAGGGTTAGGGTTAGGGTTAGGGTTAGGGTTAGAGGGTTAGGGTTAGGGTTAGGGTTAGGGTTAGGGTTAGGGTTAGGGTTAGAGGGTTAGGGTTAGGGTTAGGGTTAGGGTTAGGGTTAGGGTTAGGGTTAGGGTTAGAGGGTTAGAGGGTTAGGGTTAGGGTTAGGGTTAGGGTTAGGGTTAGGGTTAGGGTTAGGGTTAGAGGGTTAGGGTTAGGGTTAGGGTTAGGGTTAGGGTTAGGGTTAGAGGGTTAGGTTAGGGTTAGGGTTAGGGTTAGGGTTAGGGTTAGGGTTAGGGTTAGGGTTAGAGGGTTAGGGTTAGGGTTAGGGTTAGGGTTAGGGTTAGGGTTAGAGTTAGGGTTAGGGTTAGGGTTAGGGTTAGGGTTAGGGTTAGGGTTAGGGTTAGAGGGTTAGGGTTAGGGTTAGGGTTAGGGTTAGGGTTAGGGTTAGGGGGTTAGGGTTAGGGTTAGGGTTAGGGTTAGGGTTAGGGTTAGGGGGTTAGGGTTAGGGTTAGGGTTAGGGTTAGGGTTAGGGTTAGGGTAGGGGAATGTCTTCCATCTCCGATGGGGGATGGAGGGTGCACGGTCCATCCACCCGACGGACCTCCCGTAAGCTCGGTCCCATTGCGGCGACCGGGCCCGCTGACGTCTTCGTCCGTAGCGTACCTCGGTCCAGCCGTAATCCATTTTTGTTTTTTTCTCCAACTAGAAAAAAAGCTTTTCCCAAAATTGTGGAAAGGTAAAAAATATACACTGTCAAGTTTTTCTTTTTTTAAAAAAAAGTTATATTTATTTAAATAACAAAGGAAAGGTGTGTAAAAAATATATAATCTATAATCATAAACAAGCGACGTTTCAACCAGTTTAGGTCTTCATCAGGCTAGAAAAAAACACACACCAAAAACCTGTCCATAGAAAACCTCTAGGTGAGCGAGAGGTGTTATCCGGACGAGGATCGAAGGAGAAATGAGCTCTCACTCCTGATCCTCCCCCTTATATATCCTCAGAGCTCCGCCCCCTATTTTTTTAACAGCTGCGTCTCCGGTAAGTACCCGGTACGTATAAACTATTTAAACTCTATATTTAACCTTTTTTAACTATTTACTATGAACTTCACACATATATATATTTTTAACTTAAAACATATATAATAAATCAGACTTATTTTAAAAAAATGAAACTTATTCTTAGACATACAGATACTCATGAAATTTACTACATAGAACCATTTTAACTATAAACCATTGTTTTTATACATTTTGAATCTTTTTGTACCCACATAAATAACTTAAAAGATATTCCGTATACGAAAAAAACCCCAACACATATATTCAACTTAAAACGTATATAATAAATCAGACTTATAATGAAACTTATTCTTAGACATAGATACTCATGAAATTTACTACATTAAACCATATAAACAATTGTTTTTATACATTTTTAGTATTTATAATCTTTTTTTACCACATAAATAACTTAAAGGGTATTACGTATACGAAAAAATCTCCTCAAATGCAAAATGAAGTACGAACTGAGTTTTAAACGTACAACAACCATGAACATAATGAGGTAAGCCCTAAATGAATTTTAAATATACCAAAAGAAATATGTAAGTATAATTTTGATTGACCTGAATTTATTTTAAGCCCTGTAATTGTTTTTAATGCTGTGTTTCCTTCCAGGTCCCGTCCCAAAACTCCCAAATAACTAGGGTTCCAAAACAGGTAAGTATAGGGGTTACGGGGATGATTGGGGTCACCGAAAACGTAAATGGAAGGATCCCGTACACGTTAAGGTACGGACAAAGGTAAGTAGGAGATGGTTAGGGTTAGCAAAAAGGTAAGTATAGGAGTTAGGGTTAGAATTAAAATTAGGGCTTGGATTAGGGGGTTAGGGTTAGGATTTAAGGTTTAGTTAGGGTTAGGATTAGGGTTTAGGTTAGGGTTAGGGTCCGGAGTGGGATTAGGGTTAGGGATAGAGGGTTAGGGTTAGGGTTAGGTTTAGGTTTAGGTTAGGGTTAGTACATAAGGTAAGTATTTTCCAATTGGTAAGTACTAAAAGGTAAGTATACAGGTCAAATATCCTTAATTGTATTTAACATTAACGCCAAATGGTTCCTTTGTCCCTAAATAAAAATATCCAATATTTTTTTCTCTTTTTTCTTTCCCAATCCGTCCAATTTGTGTCCAATTAAAGGTGTGTCCACTTCTTTTTTATTTTTCAAATTGTATCTGTGTTGCATCATTCGTGTGGACAAAGTATTTTTGGTTTCTCCAATATATTGCATTGAACATTTTGTACAAAAAATTACATACTTACAATTACTTGACCTCACACTGAACACTTGTTGGATTCTATGGATTGTTCTGTCCTTATGATTTCTAATAAATTGCAGTCTGACAAACCGTGTTTCCAGTATCTGAGGTTTTTGTGTCCATTAAAGGACTGAGGTCCCACCTGTGTCAGACTCACGGGGACTCAATGTTTAAATGCGTCATCCAGTGAATGAACATAGCTCTCCCCGTTGCCGCTGTCCAATGTATGTTATCACTGTCCGTGTGGAATCTCCTCTCCGGCAAAAGAGGGATGTGGGCCATGTTCTTCTCTAGGTGGTCATTTAACATGTCCAGGTTGTCCTTCTCGTCTTCCGGGAGAGCTGGAGAATAGTTCACCATCGGAACCCAAACATCTGCGTAGGGAAACTTTCTCTTAGCCGCCCTAATTGCTCCTTGCAGGTTCTTCACTGTGGTTTCCTTGAATTTATTTTCCCTGCTGTTAATCCCAAATGAGAGAATGATTTTCTTCACAACCAGGTCTTGAGGTGCAGCTGTCTTCTCCATAAGCGCTTGAGCATGGCGGAAGTGGGCTCCTGGAAAGCTGTCCATCTGCACATCCTTGTTAAAATGCTCTGGCAGGCTGGAAACATTTGAATCCCCTATAATCAACCATTCTTTCTTCCTCTGCACCTGTAATCTCCAATCCGTCAACTTTTTCTGGGTGGTCGGATGTCTGTTCACCCCATATCTTTGTGGCTCTGGCTGGATGAAGCGATCAGGTGAATCCACAAACTCGTCCTCATCCTCATCCATAACTGCAGCCTCCATCTCTTCCTCGGCCTGTAGCTCGTCATAGAGAGCCTCCAGCTCCGAGTGTGTGGGGGTATGAATGTGGTCCTCCACAAAGCGACATTCCTCTGGCCGTTCCGGCTCCTCCTGAAGAAGGCTGTCCTCGGTCAAAATCCTGCCTCTGGTCCCCCTCTGCGACCCTCTGCGGTCTCGTGGAGATCCTTGGATTTCCAGTGGAGGTAAGTGCCAGTCAGACTGCTGGTCAATTTGCGGATCGGCTTGATCAGGTGTAGTGGATGCTGCAGTCTTCCTTACAGGTGTCTGCCTACCTTGGCTCTGGACCTGGGCTCTGGGTTTCGTCTGTCGAGGGACCTGTGCCTGTGTTGTCGAGCCCGCGTCCGTTTGCTTGGCTGTGACCAAGGCTTCTGCATGATCAATTGCATCCTGCGTGATGCGTGTCAGGTTACGTCTGGCCCATCGGACCGCAACCTCAAAGGCTGACTTCCAGTCTGGGGTGAGGATCCCAGTCAGTTCCTCCAGCAGCTCCTCCAAGCACGTCTCGTAGTGCTCCATCAAAATCAGGTAGGTGTTGTACCCCCAGTTTTTAGCGTTACCGGCTATCAGATCCGCTGTCCTCCGGGTGGGAGCAGCTGGCTTAATCATATCTGACAGCACCTCCACCATCCTGGCGATCATACGTGGTTCCGCCTTGTCTGGCTTTACGGCAACATTTTGCAGGTGGTGGACTGTCTTGATGACTGTGTGAAGTTTTCTGGTCAGCTTCCCAAACTGGGGATCCGCTGCCTGTCGCCTGACCTCTGTTCCTCCGTCTCGTGGAGAAAACCATCTCCGGGCTGGTTGAGGCCATCCTTGGCGAACAACATCCGCGTACGAGCGATGTCGGGGACCGGCATACCGGGGGGCCCTTGGGGGAGGCACTGGCCGGTTAGGGTAGGGGAATGTCTTCCATCTCCGATGGGGGATGGAGGGTGCACGGTCCATCCACCCGACGGACCTCCCGTAAGCTCGGTCCCATTGCGGCGACCGGGCCCGCTGACGTCTTCGTCCGTAGCGTACCTCGGTCCAGCCGTAATCCATTTTTGTTTTTTTCTCCAACTAGAAAAAAAGCTTTTCCCAAAATTGTGGAAAGGTAAAAAATATACACTGTCAAGTTTTTCTTTTTTTAAAAAAAAGTTATATTTATTTAAATAACAAAGGAAAGGTGTGTAAAAAATATATAATCTATAATCATAAACAAGCGACGTTTCAACCAGTTTAGGTCTTCATCAGGCTAGAAAAAAACACACACCAAAAACCTGTCCATAGAAAACCTCTAGGTGAGCGAGAGGTGTTATCCGGACGAGGATCGAAGGAGAAATGAGCTCTCACTCCTGATCCTCCCCCTTATATATCCTCAGAGCTCCGCCCCCTATTTTTTTAACAGCTGCGTCTCCGGTAAGTACCCGGTACGTATAAACTATTTAAACTCTATATTTAACCTTTTTTAACTATTTACTATGAACTTCACACATATATATATTTTTAACTTAAAACATATATAATAAATCAGACTTATTTTAAAAAAATGAAACTTATTCTTAGACATACAGATACTCATGAAATTTACTACATAGAACCATTTTAACTATAAACCATTGTTTTTATACATTTTGAATC